>JAWQEG010004172.1:42500-77500 GCA_033782935.1 Petrolisthes cinctipes
TGATATGGGTGTGGGTGTGTGTGTGTGTGTGTGTGGAGAGAGGTGGGTGAGATGGGGGGAGGGGAGGAGAGAAAGAGGGAGAGGAGAAGGGGGGAGAGATTATCATTATTACAGATATTATTATTGTTTTACATATGGTTATAATAATCCTTACTTACATTAACAGTAAATACAGTAGTAAAGTAAACAGTAAAACCTAAATAAACACAGAATTATAAACATTGTGTCTACATAACGTAAACATACATTTATTACAACCTCATATGTGTCTAAATTATTTCACTAATATTAATTCCAATATAGCAGTACAGAATATCTAATGAACAAGTAACAAGTAACTTACCTTAATAGTAAAGTTTAACATGAGACACTCTGGGAATTCTTCAGCCAATTGATAAACAACAGAACGCCAAGTACTGTGTTCAATGAGTTCTGTTAACCATGCTGGTGCCTGTAAATATATATATATATATATTAATACATATATATCGACACACATACACACATACATATATATACTGTACATACACACGCAAACACATATACAAACACAATACACACATACATACACACGCATATACTGTACATACAATGTACTACACACACACTAATTGATACATATCATTACAATAATAATAATAATAAATATAATAATAACAATAATAATAGTAGTAATGATAATAATAATAATAATAATAATAATAATAATAATAATAATAATAATAATAATAATAATAATAATAATAATAATAATAATAGTAGTAGTAGTAGTAATAATAATAATAATAATAGTAGTAATAATAATAATAAAAATAAAAATAATAATAAAAACAATAATAATAATGATAATAATAATAGTAGTAATAATAATAATAGTAGTAGTAGTAGTAGTAATAATAATAATAATAATAATAATAATAATAATAATAATAATAATAATAATAATAATAAATAATAATAATAATAATAATAAATAATAACAATAATAATAATAATAAATAATAACAATAATAATAATAATAATAATAATAATAATAATAATAATAATACTAACATCTCCTTCTTCAGTAAATATGGTGTCAGCTTTCTTGGGGTCGAATGTTTTGAGAATCATTTGTTTGAGGTGATTCTCAACCATGGCCTGGACGTCGTTTATGCTCGCACCTGTATGGAAATATATAATGTAAATAAACAATGTAAATAACAACAATATCCTTTTAAAACACACACACACACACGCACTAACTATCCTTTTAACACACACACACACACAAACTATCCTTTTAAAACACACACACACACACTAACTATCCTTTTAACACACACACACAAACGAACACACTCTATCCTTTTAACACACACACACACAAACTAACTATCCTTTTAACACACACACACAATCTATCCTTTTAAAACACACACACACACACACACACAAAAACACACGCTATCCTTTTAACACACACACACACTATAATACTAATAATAATAATAATACTCATAAGTCGTCATAACAATAATAATAATAATACTCATGTCATAATAATAATAATAATACTCATAAGTCGTCATAATAATACTACTACTACTAATAATAATACTCATACTGGTAATAATACTAATAATAATACTAATACTAATACATACAGTCGCGGTCATATACAGTATAATCATCCATATAGGGGTAACTCACGTAGGAGTTTGACAGGTTCCCTCTGTTCCTTATAAGATAAACTTTCCAATAAATAGGTTAACTACCATCTTTTAATTTAATACAAGCAGCTACACACTACTTAAAACAATAACACACACACACACACACACACATTAACACACACACACACACACACACATATTAACTACCATCTTTTAATTTAATATAAGCAGCTACACACTACTTAAAACAATAACATCATAATTATGTGAACGTGAAAACATTAGACAGTAAATTGTTTGAGATACCCATATGTGGATGATTATTATTGACCACAACTTTACATACATACCTGCCAATATAAGCCATTCAGCCATAAGGTTAGCCATCTGAGCCACCGCCTGATAATTCTCAGACAACATCTCAATAACTTGTTCAGGATTACCCCCAGCCTGGAAATACCTGGGGGGAAAATAGTAACAGTGAGGTCATGTGGCTCCCGAGGAAGAATGGGGTTTATTGGCTGATGTTAGGAGCCACAACAGTGAGGTCATGTGCCACCCGAGGAAGAATGGGATTTATTAGGAGCCACAACAGCGAGGTCATGTGGCACCCGAGGAAGAATGGGATTTATTAGGAGCCACAACAGCGAGGTCATGTGGCACCCGAGGAAGAATGGGGTTTATTGGTTAATGTTAGGAGCCACAACTGCAAGGTCATGTGCCACCCGAGGAAGAATGGGGTTTATTGGTTTATATTTGGAGCCACAACTGCGAGGTCATGTGGCTTCCGAGGAAGAATGGGATTTATTTATTGAATTATTAGGTTTGGTTAGGCTAGGTTAGGGTAGGTCAGGTAGAGAAAATGCCAGGTTAGGTTAGGTCAGGTCAGGTAGAGAAAATGCCAGGTTAGGTTAGGTCAGGTCAGGTAGAGAAAATGCCAGGTTAGGTTAGGTCAGGTCAGGTAGAGAAAATGCCAGGTTAGGTTAGGTCAGGTTAGGTAAAGAAAATGCCAGGTTAGGTTAGGTTAGGTCAGGTCAGGTAGAGAAAATGCCAGGTTAGGTTAGGTTAGGTCAGGTCAGGTAGAGAAAATGCCAGGTTAGGTTAGGTCAGGTAGAGAAAATGCCAGGTTAGGTTAGGTCAGGTCAGGTAGAGAAAATGCCAGGTTAGGTCAGGTCAGGTAGAGAAAATGCCAGGTTAGGTTAGGTCAGGTCAGGTAGAGAAAATGCCAGGTTAGGTTAGGTCAGGTAGAGAAAATGCCAGGTTAGGTCAGGTCAGGTAGAGAAAATGCCAGGTTAGGTTAGGTCAGGTCAGGTAGAGAAAATGCCAGGTTAGGTTAGGTTAGGTAGAGAAATTGCCAGGTTAGGTCAGGTCAGGTTGAGAAAATGCCAGGTTAGGTCAGGTTAGGTTAGGTCAGGTAGAGAAATTGCCAGGTTAGGTTAAGTTATATTACATTAAGTCAGGTCATATCAGGTCACCTTTTAAGTGTAGAGAAAATGCCAGGTTAGGTTAGGTTATATTACATTAGGTCAGGTCATATCAGGTCATCTTTTAAGTATAGAGAAAATGCCAGGTTAGGTTAGGTTATATTACATTAGGTCAGGTCATATGAGGTCACCTTTTAAGTATAGAGAAAATGCCAGGATAGGTTAGGTTATATTACATTAGGTCAGGTCATATCAGGTCACCTTTTAAGTGTAGAGAAAATGCCAGGATAGGTTAGGTTATATTACATTAGGTCAGGTCATATCAGGTCATCTTTTAAGTATAGAGAAAATGCCAGGTTAGGTCAGGTCAGGTAGAGAAAATGCCAGGTTAGATTAGGTCAGGTCAGGTAGAGAAAATGCCAGGTTAGGATAGATTAGGTTATATTACATTAGGTCAGGTCATGTCAGGTCACCTTTTAAGTGTAGAGAATATTCCAGGTTCCATAATGAAGTCAGTACTGGAGAACTGACGTAAACAATTGGACTGAACATCTGCCGGGCTCAGAGTTTCATCTTCCTCCTGCAAAAAGAAATAATAATAATAATGAATAATATATATTTAATAATAATAAAGGTAATAATAATTTATATATATATAATAATAATAATAATAATAATAATAATAATAATAATAATACAGGTAATATGTGCATACATAAGAGCGTATGTACGTACATAAAAGCATGTGTGTGTGTGTGTGTACATAAGAGTTTCTCTGTGTATGTATGTACATAGAGTTTCTGTGTGCATCATGTGCATGTGTGTGTACATAAGAGTTTCTGTGTGCATGTGCGTGTCTGTGTACATATGAGTTTCTGTGTGTGTGTACATAAGAGTTTCTGTGTGTGTGTACATAAGAGTTTCTGTGTGCGTGTGTGTGCGCGTGTCTGTGTACATAAGAGTTTCTGTGTGTGTGTACATAAGAGTTTCTGTCTGTGTGTGTGTGTGTGTGTACATAGGAGCGTGTGTGTATATTAGAGTAACACAATAAGCACTTTACCAATGGTTCAGTATCCGGTGTGTCATCCCAGGCTCGACTCTCAAATTCCTCCATCTTTGTTGAGTCCTGTAAATAAAATGGTAACACTAAGTAAGTAAGGTTCGTATGCAAGGACAGTTATTATTACTTGGTGGTGTGTACGATGGCTGTGTAGGGTGGTGTCTATGGAGTCATCGTATGTACCACAACCTCCAGTCTCAAAAAGAAAAAGTAAAAAAGAAATTGTGAAAATCGAGGACGCAATACTTACCAACTATTAATTAAGGTATTTATTGAAAGAATTACCGTTTTGCAGCAGTGTTGCCAGATCCGGGTGGGTCCCAGTATTTTGACCGGGTCATTTTCTGTACTTTACCACGGTTATTTCCCGGTAGTTTGCCCAGGTTAGGTCCCGGTAGTCTGATGCGGTCTAGGTTAGGTTAGGTCAGGTCAGGTCAGGTCAGGCTAATATCAAAATGCCCCATTTGAATATGCCCTATCTTGGAAATGGGGCATTTGTGGAGGAAATGCCATAGATGAAAATAGTCTTAGAATGGTCTAAATAAGTGGGTAATGAAGGTAGAAAAACCGTACGCAATAACGGTAATTCATTCAATATTTACCAAATTTATTTATGAATATTTAGTCGAAAATGAAATCAAATAAAAAAAATAGCATCTCATATTTACACATAATTTACATATATACAGCTAATTATATTGATATCTGGGGTTTATATATAATTCTCTATAAAATTATACACATTATGGTTAATACACATCTGTCCTACCTTTTATAATAAGTGTAATATTAATGTAAATATTAACACAATGTTAGCGTTAGTTACTGTGTTGATAATCTTGTACTTCAACTAACGTCTCATGTCAACACAAACAAACCTAAATTAACCATAAATTTTACCGTTTACCCAAATTTACTTAGGTTCTATGTATATATTTTTTCTAATTTGTCTATATTTTGATATTTTTATACATTTTATTTTTATATAGTTATTGATTTACTATTCAATACTCAATATATATATAATAAAACATAATCTCGCGTCAATTTTTTCTACCAGCTAACGCCTTCTGTCAACCCAAACCTAAATTAACCAAAACAATTTACTATTTACCCAAACTTACTTAGGTTTTATATATACCTTATACTGTACCTGTATATATTTAAATTTTGCTATGCCAGGAAATAGACACACAGACAGACTGACACCCTCATTGGTACTAATAAGGGATCTATTGTTTCGTGGCATAGTTTGAAGGAATCACAGACCTTCAAATTCACCACCAAGAGAATAACTTTTTTTTTTTTGCTATAAATTTTTATCGTTCTTTTATCGCATTTCTCTTGTATTTCATCACATTACCTCATCCATCTTGATTTTTATTATATTTCATCTTCCTTTATTATATAATTTCACCTTTCTTTTATCATATTATTCCATCTTTAATTATATTTGAGCTTCCATCTTTTATCATATTATTTCACCCTCGTTATTTTATCATATTATTCCATCTCTTATATTCCTTCATTCTCCTCTCTTAATTATATTTTCTTTTTTCCTTCCCCTTTATTCAATTATCTCTTCTTTCTCTATTTCTCTTTTTTCATTTATCCTAGCTCTCTATATTAATCTCTTTATCCTTCTTTTATCATATTTCTTCTTCCATTTCTTCATATTATCTCTTATTCTTCTTTCTCCTCATCATTTTTATTTTCTTTATCATACACACATAACAAGTGTAAAACTAGGCATTACTGTTAATTAATGGAATATTAAATAATAATAATAATAATAAATAATAATAATAATAATAACAATAATAATAACAATAATAATAATAACAATAATAATAATAATAATAATAGTTTAAGCATTTTAATTGTGTAGATAATAATAATTTAAGTGTTTTATTTTTCTTATAAAGTGTAAAATAAAAATACAAACTTGTTGATATATCAATATTTTTATTTATTGTGTATTAGAATTGGAGGCTTCTGGTTCCTCCTTACCATGCCATGAAACAAGCTCCTTCTATATAGGTGTGTGTGTGTGTGTGTGTGTGTGTGTGTGTGTGTGTGTGTTTGTAGCTCCTTCCATATAGGTGTGTGTGTGTGTGTGTGTGTGTGTGTGTGTGTGTAGCTCCTTCTATATAGGTGTGTGTGTGTGTAGCTCCTTCCATATAGGTGTGTGTGTGTATGTGTGTGTAGCTCCTTCCATATAGGTGTGTGTGTGTGTAGCTCCTTCCATATAGGTGTGTGTGTGTGTAGCTCCTTCCATATAGGTGTGTGTGTGTGTAGCTCCTTCCATATAGGTGTGTGTGTGTGTGTGTGTGTAGCTCCTTCTATATAGGTGTGTGTGTGTGTGTAGCTCCTTCCATATAGGTGTGTGTGTGTGTGTAGCTCCTTCCATATAGGTGTGTGTGTGTGTGTGTGTGTAGCTCCTTCCATATAGGTGTGTGTGTAGCTCCTTCCATATAGGTGTGTGTGTGTGTAGCTCCTTCCATATAGGTGTGTGTGTGTGTAGCTCCTTCCATATAGGTGTGTGTGTGTGTGTGTGTGTTTGTAGCTCCTTCCATATAGGTGTGTGTGTGTGTGTGTGTTTTGTGGCAATATTTGAAGGACTCATTTATCTCCAATTTTCTGACTACATCACACACAGGTTTCATTAATAAATAGTTTGTACAATTGTGGACAAAAAATAATATTGATATACATTGGCTACTCACAATTTACACACACACACACACACACACACACACACAAACACAGACACACAAATACACACACTCACATACACACACACACACAAATACACACACACAAACACATAATCACATAAAATATTCAACATAAACTAATGAGTAAATGGGAAATCTTTGGTCCAAGTCTTATCCTTATTCACACACACACACACACAGTCAATTACTCGTCAATCTCTATCAAACACACACACATTATCACACACTCGTCAATCTCACACACACACACAATCACACACTTGTCATTCTCACATACGCACACACATACACACACTCGTCTCTCTCATACACACACACACACAATCACACTCTTCAATCTCTCACACACACACACACACAATCACACACTCGTCAATCTCTCTTACACACATACACACACAATCACACTCTTCAATCTCTCACACACACACACACACACACAATCACACACTCTTCAATCTCACACACACACACAATCACACACACTTCAATCTCTCTCACACACACACACACAATCACACACTCTTCAATCTCTCACACACACACACAATCACACACTCGTCATTCTCACACACACACACACACACAATTACTCGTCTCTCTCATACACACACACACACACAATCACACTCTTCAATCTCTCACACACACAATCACACACTCGTCAATCTCTCTTACACACACACACACAATCACACAATCGTCAATCTCACACACACACAATCACACACTCTTCAATCTCTCACACACACACACAATCACTCTTCAATCTCTCACACGCACAATCACACACTCTTCAAAATCTCACACACACACACAGACACACAATTACACTCTTCAATTTCTCACGCACACACACACAATCGTCAATCTCACACACACACAATCACACACTCTTCAATCTCTCACACACACACACACACACACAATCACACACTCTTCAATCTCTCACACACACACACACTATCGTCATTCACACACACACACACACACACAATTACACACTCTTCAATCTCTCACACACACACACACACAATCACACACTCTTCAATCTCTCACACACACACACACACACAATCACACTCTTCAATCTCTCACACACACACACAATCACACACTCTTCAATCTCTCACACACACACACACAATTACACTCTTCAATTTCTCACGCACAATCACACACTCGTCATTCTCACACACACACACACAATCACACACTCTTCAATCTCTCACACACACACAATTACACTCTTCAATTTCTCTCACACACACACACACACAATCACACACTCTTCAATCTCTCACACACATAATCAAACAAAATATTCACCATTAATTTTTGTGTAAGAGACAAACCATTGGACCAAGTTGTGTCCTTATTATCCTCAGTCAGTACGGCCAGACATTGGGATGACCGTCGAAGGTAGTGTTGTTGTTGTTGTTGTAGTTTTGAGTGTTGTTGTTGTTGTTGTGAGTGTTGTTGTTGTTGTTTTTGTTGTTGTTGTTGTTGTGAGTGTTGTTGTTGTTGTTGTTGTTGTGAGTGTTGTTGTTGTTGTAGTTTTGAGTGTTGTTGTTTTTGTTGTAATATTAATCTTTGTGTTTGATATAGTAATGCTTTTATTTGTATCATGTTATGGTCCCAATAATTTCTCTTGACTCCACTCACCCACACACTGCCTTCCTCCAACCTGTACAAAAAAAAAAAACACATATTATTATTATTATTAATCAGACTGTAAAGTCGGCAAAAAAAGTTTCGTTACCACCCCTAAAACAGTGTGATGTAATGCTGGTACACCTGACTGGTGAGTGTGTTACCTCCACCACCCTCCAGCCTCCATGAGTCCGTGCCCCTGGCCCCTGGCCACTGTGTCCCTCAGTGTGTCATGGCCAGCCAAGTAGGAATGACGTTCTTTCACCCAGTGCTATTTTTTCTGGTTATTTCACGGTTATTCTTGTTCTAAAATACTCAAACGCATTTCCTTATGTTTAATAATGAATAGTTAAATAGTAAGAGTTCTTCAACACTCAAAATTTAATTTAAAATCAGCTAAACTTTTGATATAAAAAAGTTGACACTGCCTGGGCAAAGACGATTCCCGTCCAGCATGTCCCGGATGACACGAGTCAATACCTGTATGTTGGTGGAGTACCAACCATACCAGGCTTACCCAGGTTAAAATTAACGTAGGGGTGGTAACGAAACTTTTTTTGCCGACTGTACATCCGTGGGTGATAGTGGTGGACAAGGGTACAAGGAATGTTGGACACCAAGTGAACATAGTTAAAACAAGTTACAAGTTACTTCTTCAAATTGTGTTCATTTGCTCTCCAACACTCCTTGTACCCTGTTCCACTACTATCACCCACGGCTGTACAAAATAAATACACATTATTACCTTTAACTTTTTCAAAATAAACACATATTATTATTGAGAGAGAGAAAGAGACTGTGTGTGTTTGCAAAAAAAAAGAAAGTGTGTGAAAGACAGTGTGTGTGTGTATAATCTGCTTTGCTCAAACCTGTATAAAACACACACACATTATTTATTGCCACGGAACAAGACACCCTCAATGGTACTAATTGTATATGTGTGTGTACCAATTATACGTTTATGTGTGTACCAAGTATATGCACACTGAGCTCTGTGTGTGTGCCAATTATACACACACTAAATCTGTCTGTGTGTGCCAATTATACACACACTAAATCTGTCTGTGTGCCAATTATACACACACTAAATCTGTCTGTGTGTACCAAAATAATAGAGTCTAGTACTAACCTTGAACATACAATCGAAGCAGCATTAATTAAGCTGAGTTTAATATAAGCTTCAGCAACAATGAGACAAGCTGTACAATTCACTATACATGTTATCTTGCCTTTAACACCACTCTCATATAAGCAAAGACTTCCCCCAACCTCTGAAATAATGAAGAAAAGGAATTAATAAATATATATATACAGTATGTATTTATATATAATGTAAATAACACACACACACACACACATATATCAACAACACACACATATAATATCAACAACACACACACACACACACACACACATATAATATCAACACACACACACACACACATATAATATCAACAACACACACACACACACACACACACATATAATATCAACAACACACACACACACATATAATATCAACAACACACACACACACACACCTTCATCGTTGACAAGTTGTTTTAACACATTAATAGTGGTGTGTGTTTGGTTGGTATGTAATGCAGTTAGAGCCATCAACACCAACACACACACACACACACACACACACATATAATATCAACACACACACACACACATATAATAACAACAACACACACACACACACACACACATAATATCAACAACACACACACACACACACACATATAATATCAACAACACACACACACATATAATATCAACAACACACACACACACACACAACAGTACAACAACACACACACACCTTCATCGTTGACAAGTTGTTTTAACACATTGATAGTGGTGTGTGTTTGGTTGGTATGTAAAGCAGTTAGAGCCATCAACACCAATATAGATGTAGTGGTGTTTGGTGTTGATGGTAGGGTGGGAATCTCATCTTCTTCTCTTAGTAATGATGTGTGCGAAACTCTCCTTGTCGTTGTTGCACTCTCCAGACTCTTAGGGCGGTTTAGGACTCTCCTTGTTGTTGTCGCACTCTCCAGACTCTTAGGGCGGTTTAGGACTCTCCTTGTTGTTGTCGCACTCTCTTCCTGACTCTCCGGATGGCTTGTGAGTGTCCCTGTCATCGTCGCACTCTCCTTATGACTCTCCGGATGGCTTGTGAGTGTCCCTGTCATCGTCACACTCTCCTTATGACTCTCCGGATGCCTTGTGAGTGTCCCTGTCATTGTCACACTCTCCTTATGACTCTCCAAATGGTGTGTATGTCTCTCTGTTGTTGTTGTCACACTCTCCTCACTCTCCAGATGGTTTAGTAGTTGTGTAAAGTACTGTAAGGCTTCCACGTACATCTGTAAAGTTACTGTAATTTAACTGTTATGTAAATACAAGATAACTGTAATATAACTACTGTATAATTATGTTAACTAAATAATCGGCTGGATACAAAATAATTAAATGTAACACACAAATAAATATATATAAGTTGGTGTGTATGGTAATGAATAACACACACACACACACACACACACACTCCTATATAGAAAGATCACACACACACACACACACACACACACTCCAATATAGAAAGATCACACACACACACACTCCTATATAGAAAGATCACACACACACACACACACTCCTATATAGAAAGATCACACACACACACACACTCCTATATAGAAAGATCACACACACACACACACACACACTCCTATATAGAAAGATCACACACACACACACACTCCTATATAGAAAGAGGTTGTTTCATGATATGGTTAGGAGGAATCAGAAGCCTCCAATTTTCCTAGATGATCACCGGGTCCTCCAAGGGATAATAGTGGTAAATCTGGAGCAACTCGATTCCTCCAAACTATTCCAAACAACAATAAAATCACCATTATTTATGTTCAATTGGTCCTGTTTGTTTCGTGGCATACTTTGGAGGAATCAAGGCACTCCAATGTACCAAAAGTATATTATTATTATTACTATTATTACCTCCTTAATGGACCATATCATCTTGTACAAATATTGGAGGCTTCTGATTCCTCCTGATCAGGCCATTAAATAAACTCTTTCCATTTAGGTGTATATTTTTCATGGCAATAACTGAAGGAATCTTTTATCTCAAATTTTCTGACTACATCACAGGGTACATTAAATATTGGTATTGGTGAGTAATATTGGTTCATGAAATATAAACTTGTATGTAAGAATATCCTTGGTGTTGATAATGGTGTTGTATGTTTAGTTATGGAGTTATAGTACCAGTACCAACACCATCGTATACACCATCAATGTTCTTGAATATGGCTCTAAGGTCCCGTTCACACGAGGTGTTTCTGAATACATGGTTTGAAATATGTTTACCACGGTACTATACATAGAGTTTTCAAGGTCTTCATTACTGTGTGTGTGTGTGTGTGTGTGTGTGTAAGGTATGCTGTCATTTCCTTTATACTGTATGTAATTCCAAACCTATGGGTGTCATGGGAATCTTTCTACTCACACACTTTGTAACCAGCTTTGTTTGTGTGTAAATCACTTGTGTTGCCTGTGTTGGAATACTGTTCTCCAGTGTTGTGTTCAGCAGCTGACTGCCATCTCAAGTTGCTGGATAGGATTGTTTCCAATGCTAATTTTCTTACTGGCAGTTCACTGGATTGTAATCTGAGTCACCGTCGTTCTGTTGCATCATTGTACATGCTCTTCAAGATCAGAAGTAATGTGTTGCATACTCTTAACTCATCTCTGTATGTTCCAGCTCGTGTTACTTGTGGTGCATTGGACTCCCATAGGTTTGCTTATGTATTGCCACTCTGTACAACATGTCATGGAATGGTCTTTGATGGTGTAGGACTGGTTGGCTTCAAGAGTAGGGCCAATGTTTTTATTGAGCTAACTAATCATTTTCTCTCTACACTTCTTTTCTTTAGGTTGGATTCATGGGTCTGGGGTCCTCAGATTGATATAATGCTTACATTCTTTCCTAGCTTTGCATCCAATTTTTTTTTTATAATAATACACTGACAATGACAACACATATTTTAACTCCAGTACTCATAAAAGTGTTGTGTAAATATAACTCAACTAGTATATACTGTATTATTATTACCTTAGACTGAAGACATCTTAATGCCAACACACACACAGCTCGTTGTGATAGATGTGTTATAGGTGTATGATGAAGTAATAACACAGCTTCATGGAGATTCATTACACCTTCACTCTTCTTGTTGTCTGTCACAGCCTGTGTGTGTGTTAAAAGCATAGTGTGGGTTACAAGGATAGTGTGGGTTATAAGGACAGTGTGGATGTGTACTGAATATAGTAAGAGGCAATGACAAGTGTGTTGTTTTGTGTGTACATCATTTGAGAGTAGTCATGATTCAAGATAATGGGTAAGAACAGTATTCAGATACTTTTGTTTCCCAACTGTACATTACACACACACAAACCCAGTGTGTGTGTGTATAATGAAGGTTTACTGTATATACACACACACACACACACACATCAACAGTGCAAAACTTAAGAACCTTGTGATTGTGTACGAGACTTGGAGGCTTCTGATTCCTCCTGACTAAGCCACGAAACAAGGTCAGGGGTAATCAGAAGCCTCCAATTACCACACACAATCACAAGGTCATTAATTGGTATATAAATAAACAGAGTACAGTATAACCATTCTACATTCCTCCTAACAGATTCCCTATTAGTACTACCGTTGGCATTTGTTTTGTTTTGTGGCACAGTTTGGAGGAATCAGTAGCCTTTAAATATTTACCAACAAGAGAATCTCCCCTCAAGGACCCTGTGATTGTGTACGAGAATTGGAGGCTTCTGATTCCTCCTGACCATGCCATAAAACAATCTCATTTTTTTCAATATAGGTGTGTGTGTGTGTGTGTGTTCCGATTCCTCCTGACCATACCATAAAACAATCTCATTTTTTTCAATATAGGTGTGTGTGTGTGTGTGTGTTCTGATTCCTCCTGACCATGCCACAAAACAATCTCATTCCATATAGGTGTGTGTGTGTGTGTGTGTGTGTGTGTGTTTTGTGGCAATATATTTGAAGGACTCGTTTGCTTCCAATTTTCTGACTACAACACACACACACGGTCCATTAATTAAACAAAACACATTCAGTAAATCTTAACACACAAACAGGCAACACAAACAATAAGAGTGGTCACATTTTTATTATTATTATCACTATTTATCAACATCATCACTATTTATTATCATTATTATCACTATTTATTATCATTATTATCACTATTTATTATCATTATTATCACTATTTATTATCATTATTATCACTATTTATTATCATTATTATCACTATTTATTATCATTATTATCACTATATATTATCATTATCACTATTTATTATCATTATTATCACTATTTATTATCATTATCACTATTTATTATCATTATTATCACTATTTATTATCATTATCACTATTTATTATCATTATTATCACTATTTATTATCATTATCACTATTTATTATCATTATTATCACTATTTATTATCATTATCACTATTTATTATCATTATCACTATTTATTATCATTATCACTATTTATTATCATTATTATCACTATTTATTATCATTATCACTATTTATTATCATTATTATCACTATTCCTGTGATGATTTGGTCAGCCTCGTTTGCCTTAAGATACAGGGGGTAGTTTGGGAGTGAAGGTTGGGGACCACACTAACTAACAACGACCCCACTAAAAGCTTAAAAAAAATAGTCACGGAGCTGTCATGGGTCCGGCTCCGAAGTTCTATCAATCATTAGTGTGGTCATAGTTAGTTAGTTAGTTAGTTAGTATGGTCCCCAACCGTCACTGTATTGTAGGGTATACAAGGCTCACTGTACAAATAGTATACAAGAATGGTGTGAGTCTTCCCTAGGTCATTGTAGTATTGTAATTAAGTGTTGTCTCCCAGTAAAATATATATACATCATTGTAATGTTGGTAGTGTTGGTAGTATTGATTGTAGTGTTGTAATATTGCATTGAATTATCTCCACATAATATATATACATCACTGTAATGTTGCATCGAGTTATCTCACATAATACATATCATTGTAGTGTTGTAATGTTGCATTGAGTTATCTCCCACATAATATATATACATGATTGTATTGTTGGTAGTATTGATTGTAGTGTTGTAATATTGCATAGAGTTATCTCACACATAACATATACTTCATTGTAATATTGCATCGAGTTATCTCACACATATAAATCATTGTAGTGTTGTAATATTGCATCGAGTTATCTCCCAAATATACATCATTGTAGTGTTGTAATATTGCGTAGTTATCTCACACATAATATATATACATCATTGTAGTGTTGCATCGAGTTATCTCACACATATACATCATTGAAGTGTTGCATAGAGTTATCTCACACATATAAATCATTGTAGTGTTGGTAGCATTGATTGAAGTGTTGTAATATTGCATCGAGTTATCTCACACATATACATCATTGTAGTGTTGCATCGAGTTATCTCACACATATACATCATTGTAGTGTTGCATAGAGTTATCTCACACATATAAATCATTGTAGTGTTGCATAGAGTTATCTCACACATATAAATCATTGTAGTATTGTTGCATAGAGTTATCTCACACACAATATATATACATCATTGTAGTGTTGCATAGAGTTATCTCACACATAACACATATAAGTCATTGTAGTGTTGCATAGAGTTATCTCACACATATACATCATTGTAGTGTTGTTGTATAGAGTTATCTCACACATAATATACATCATTGTAGTGTTGGTAGCATTGATTGAAGTGTTGCATAGAGTTATCTCACACATATAAATCATTGTAGAGTTGCATAGAGTTATCTCACACATAATATACGTCATTGTAGTGTTGTATTATCTCACACATAAACATCATTGTAGTGTTGTTGTATAGAGTTATCACCCAGTAAGGTACTATCACTGTGATGGGACAAATTACAACCCTACCACAGTAATAGTTCCTACCTGGGAAATAACACACCAAGGAAGGAAGGAAGGAAGGTAGCAGCTCACCACCCAGTACTCTTGATGGTCTTAACGGTTATATTATTACTAAATTAATTATATTATATTATACCATTATATCCTTTTAATTCAGTTCTTTGATGTATGATGATTAAAATTTATCACATAATTATATCCTTCCAAACACACACACATACTATCCTTTTAACACACACACACATTATATCATTTTAACACATACACACAAACATATTACATCCTTTTAACACATACACATACACACATTATATCCTTCCAAACACACACACATACTATCCTTTTAACACATACACACACACATATAACATCCTTTTAACACATACACACACACATATAACATCCTTTTAACACATACACACACACATATAACATCCTTTTAACACACACACACACACATTATATACTTTCAACACACACACACACACACATACACACATAATATCACCTCAAATACAATCCCCACACCTAACCTAAATAATAGAGTTTGTTATTGTCATTGAAGATTAAGTTAAGTGTTGGATGGATGAGTGTGAAATCTCAAAAATAGAGTTTGTTGTTGTCATTGAAGATTTAGGTAAGTGTTGGATGGATGAGTGTGAAATCTCTAGTCACGAATACTATAAACAACATGTACCAGAGTCACACACATCAAACCAAACACCTTAATACAGATGGGTGTGTGTGTGTGTGTGTGTGTGAGAAAAAAAGAGAGAGAGAGAGAGAGAGAGAGAGATAGACAGAGAGAGAGACAGAGAGAGAGAGAGAGACAGAGAGAGAGACAGAGAGAGAGAGAGAGAGAGATAGAGATAGAGATAGAGAGAGAGAGAGAGTGTGTGTGTGTGTGTGTGTGTGTGTGAGTGTGTGTGTGTGTGTGTGTGAGTGAGTCAGAATCATAGTTGAAGATTCAGAGTTCAATGCTTAACGGTTGGAGTCAGAATGGGTAAAAATATATTTGACTCCTGAAGAAAGAAATTAATAAAAAAAAACACACGAGCCTATAAAAAGTTAACATAGAACACAAGTTAATAAACCCTGAACCTAAACCTGTAAATAATAATAATATTAATAATGATGATAATAACAATAATAATAATGATAATAATAATAATATAATTTTGTTGTTGGTGAATTAGAAGGTATGTGATTCCTCCAAACTATGCCAGGAAACAACAGATCTATTATTATTACTGCAGTACCATTGAGGGCATCTGTGTGTGTGTGTGTGTGTGTGTGCGTATCTGTGTGTGTGTGTGTGTATCTGTGTGTGTGTGTATCTGTGTGTGTGTGTATCTGTGTGTGTGTCTCTGTGTGTCTCTGTGTATGTGTGTGTGTGTGTGTCTCTGTGTATCTGTGTGTGTGTGTCTCTGTGTATCTGTGTGTGTGTGTGTGTGTGTGTTTCATGGCACAGTATGGATGAATCAGTAGCCTTCTAATTCACCAACAAGAGAATATGTCCTAATGTAAAGTCCACACACACACACACACGTTAACTACCATCTTTTAATTTAATACAAGCAGCTACACACTGCTTAAAACAATAACACACACACACACACACACACATTAACACACACACACACACACATATTAACTACCATCTTTTAATTTAATATAAGTAGCTACACACTACTTAAAACAATAACATCATATGTGAACGTGAAAACATTAGACAGTAAATTGTTTGAGATACCCATATGTGGATGATTATTATTGACCACGACTGTACATACATACACACACACTCACCTTCAATGTTAAGTAAAGTCTTCACAAATGCCAAAAATAATGAAATTTCGTACCGGTAAGGAAATATATAAAAGTTTCAAAAGCTCGGAAAATGAAAAACCCGAGTGGATTATTAATTAGTGGGTCGGATATTGTTAATTGTGTTTGGTGAATGTTTATGTTTGATTAATTTACTTTAATATTAGCCTTAGAGAAGAACTGTGTGTTGTGACTGACAGGACTTTTGTTGCTGACTGTACCTGAACCAATAAACAGACTACTCACCCTTACCCTTATAATGTAAAGTCCCTGAAATAATAAATAGACTACTCACCCTTACCCTACAGACTCACCCTTATAATGTAAAGTCCTTGAACCAATAAACAGACTACTTACCCTTACCCTACACAAAGACTTACCCTTAATATAGTCCCTGAACCAATAAACAGACTACTCACCCTTACCCAATAAACAGACTACTCACCCTTAATGTAAAGTCCCTGAACCAATACACAGCACTCACCCTTACCCTACACACTCACCCTTATAATGTAGTCCCTGAACCAATAAACAGACTACTCACCCTTACCCTTAACCAATAAACAGACTACTCACCCTTATAATGTAAAGTCCCTGAACCAATAAACAGACTACTCACTCTTACCCTAAACAAAGACTTACCATTAATATAGTCACTTAACCAATAAACAGACTACTCACCCTTACCCTATACAAAGACTTACCCTTAATGTACTCACTGAACCAATAAACAGACTACTCACCCTTACCCTTAACCAATACACAGCATACTCACCCTTACTGTTAATGTAGTCACTGAACCAATACACAGACTACTCACCCTTACCCTTAATGTAAAGTCCCTGAACCAATAAACAGACTACTCACCTCTGTAATAAGTGCGAGTGTCTCCAGTTCAGCTCTGGTCTTGTTTTGTTCATGATAGACCTGTGCAATGTTGAATACTGCAGGGACACACAATGCACTCAGGTCCACCGCCTCACGCAGCTTAACCAGGGCCGTGTGGGGACTGCCGACCCTAATCAGACAAAGCCCCGTCACCCAGGACACAAAGCCTTGAAGAACGGCAGAACAGTGTTGTTTGTTGATGTTAGAGAGTGTATCCAGACAGACCCCATAGCTACCTGTCTGGTATAGGGTGTTGGCTTCTAGAAAATACACCATAGATGACGCATAGTCCTCGTCTTGGTTCGTATGCACCCCAACTAGTCTCTTGGTATCGCCTTTGCTTAGTATGGGTATGGATGAGCCCACAAAGTCCCGTCCTTTGTTCGTATGCACCCCAACTAGTCTCTTGGTATCGCCTTTGCCTAGTATGGGTATCGGGGAGCCCACAAAGTCCCGTCCTTGGTTCGTATGCATACCAACTAGTCTCTTGGTGTCGTCTTTGCCTAGCATGGTTACCGAGGAGCCCACAAAGTCCCGTCCTTGGTTCGTATGCACCCCAATGTCAGTCTTGGGATTACCTTTACTTCCTTCACTAAATATATTACCAAGATAAATATTATTAGGTTGTCTGAGCCTCACAGCAGACACCCTAAGTAACTTTACCAGTTCTAGTAGTACTGTGCCGTTAGTCCCTTGTGAAGCAGACCCTGAACCCATCGCATTAACCAGCCACGTTGGAGGTTGGGTACCGTCAGGAAGCCAACGGTCATCACAAGAGAAAATATTATCACTCTCTCTCAACACCTCAATATTATCACTCTCTCTCAACACCTCAATATTATCACTCTCTCTCAACACCTCAATATTATCACTCTCTGTCAACACCTCAATATTATCACTCTCTCTCAACACCTCAATATTATCACTCTCTCTCAACACCTCAATATTATCTCTCTCTCTCAACACCTCCATATTATCACTCTCTCTCAACACCTCAATATTATCACTCTCTCTCAACACCTCCGTCACATCCCATCGTTGAGGACATAGGTTGGCACATAGTAATATTAATGTACTTAGACAATTACATTTCCACTCGGGTTTAATACACACCAACCAGTCTTCAAAATTAATTATTGTGTCGCCCAGCCCTGAAAATGGAAGGAAAAATACATTATTATTATTATTATTACAGTATTCCAACCCTGAATAATGAATGAAAAAATACAATGAATGAATGAAAAAATTCAATAATGAATGAAAAAATACAATAATGAATGAAAAAATACAATAATGAATGAAAAATACAATGAATGAATGAAAAAATACAATATTACAGTAATCCAACCCTGAAAATTGAAGGAAAAATACAATATCATTACATTTAGCAAACCCTG
The DNA here is from genome assembly GCA_033782935.1 of Petrolisthes cinctipes. NCBI lineage: Eukaryota > Metazoa > Arthropoda > Malacostraca > Decapoda > Porcellanidae > Petrolisthes > Petrolisthes cinctipes. Next base: position 62,194 of record JAWQEG010004172.1, read on the forward strand.
AATGATGAAGGAAAAAATTCAATATTACAGTAATTTTGTAGCAATGCATTTCCACTGAGTCTTCAAAGTTAATTATTGTATCCCCCCAGCCCTGAAAAATTAATAATATATCATTACATTAAGGGGGCACAGGAATAGGGGGGGGGGGGGTCTGGGAAAAGGGGGACAGGCTTGGGGGGGTCTGGGAATAGGGGGACAGGCTTGGGGTGGGTAGAAAGCCTGTCCCCTATTCCCGCACTCCCCTAACCCCCAATACCCAAGCCTGTCCCCCTACTCCTGCACCTCCCCAAGCCTGACCCCTATTCCCGCACCCTCCCAAGCCTGTCCCCTACTCCCGCACCCCCCCCCCAATCCTGTCCCCTACTCCCGCACCCCCCAAGCCTGTCCCCCTACTCCCGCACCCCCCCAACCCCCCTCCAAGCCTGTCCCCTTATTTCCGCACCCCCCTCAAGCCTGTCCCCTTATTCCCGCACCCCCCAAACCCTGTCCCCTACTACTGCACCCCCCCCCAAGCCTGTCCCCTACTCCTGCACCCCCCCAAACCATCCCCCCATTCCCACAACCCCTTAAGGCTACAACACACATAATAAATACTCACATCTTTTCTCAAACATTGTGAGTAATTCCGCAGCCATTATCCATGGAAGGTGTGTTGGTGATGTTAGTGTGATGAACATTATACTCATCATTAGTTCACATTCAACACACCAATCATTATGGGTCAACACACTCACGAACTTATTGTTGGCAAGGTTAACTATTTGTATCACTGCAACCTCACCCATCTATAATAGCAAAAGTACATGGTTAGAATAATAATAATAACAGATGAATAATAATAATAATAATGGATGAATAATAATAACAGATGAATAATAATAATAATAATGGATGAATAATAATAATAACAGATGAATAATAATAATAATAATGGATGAATAATAATAATAACAGATGAATAATAATAACAGATGAATAATATTGTTTAGGTTAAATTAATTTAGGTTAGGATAATTTAGGTTAGGTTAATTTAGGTTAGGAAAATTTTTTTTTTTTTTTATTCCAACAGTAAATAATTTTTAAAAGATATTAGGAAATACCGATATTTATTATTTATCTCTATTATTATTTATTACGTTATTATTACAGAAGTAGTCCGTTCTTGGCTAGGTCCTGAGAATTGGCCCCGGTCACTTTATGATAGTTTACACCAGTTATATCCCGGTAGTCTGTACAGGTTAGGTCCCGGTAGTCTGCTGTGGTCTAGGTTAGGTCCCGGTAGTTTGTCCAGGTTAGGTCCCGGTAGTCTGCTGTGGTCTAGGTTAGGTCCCGGTAGTTTGTCCAGGTTAGGTCCCAGTAGTTTGTCCAGGTTAGGTCCCAGTAGTCTGATGTGGTCTAGGTTAGGTTAGGTCAGACTAATTTCCAAAATATGTTTGTAAAACGGGTCATATCTCTAAAACGGGTCATCTCCGAGACAAACACCATAGATGAAAAGTGTGTTAGAATGGTCCAAAATAGTTAGTAATGATACAAAAATATACAACATAGTGAATGAAGTATTTCTGTAATTTTACCATATTTATTAATCTGAAAAGCTAATATATTAAATTCTTCAAAATTCTTATAACAAATGTTTGAAAATACATATAAAAACAAATATCTGGAAATAAATAAATAAAATAATAATAATATACGAACATCCGTGGTGCATACGATGGCTCCATAGAAACACAATAGAACCATAGTACCGGTACCACGCCAGCCATCGTATACCCCACGAACGTTCTTGAATATGGCTCACACACACACACACACAAACACACTTATATGGAAGGAGTTTGTGTGTGTGTGTGTGTGTGTTTTTCATGGCATGGTCTGGAAAATCTTATATATTTTTTTAAATAATGTAACGTGATAATTTATATATGACAAATATATACGGGTTAAATGGTTAAATTACGTCCGTGTTAATAATAATTAATAAATAATAATAATGGCTTGAAAAACGAGGCAAAAATATAATAGCAATAATGAAAATGGCTAAAAAAAAAAAAACGAATATAATAATAATGAAAATGGCTAAAAAAAAAAGCGAATATAATAATAATAATAATGCCAAAATGCTGGTAAAACGAGGCAAAAAAATTTATAATCAACAAAAATGCCGATAAAAATGAAAATCAAAATGAAAACAAAACAAAAATGGCGGACGTTTATCAACACACGGACCTATTTTCCTTCATCCTCTGGTAAATCTGGAGCCTCCTGCGTCCTCCAACCCGTTATATGAGGTGTACCGGAGGACGGGGATTCGAACCGGGGCAAATTTACCTCTAAGTTGGAGGTTGGTGGACGAGAAACGGAGGAAATAAAAAAACAAAATACGATCACCAAGTTGGGACGCCATTACGAAAGCCCGCCAAAAATTTTCATATTTAATTTTGGCGGGAAAATATACTTGTGGTTAATTGGAGCCTCCTGGTTCCTCCAAAGTATGCCAAGAAACACACAAACAGGAACGGATTAGCCATATCAATAGTCTGGAGGAATCAGTTACTCCAAAAAAAAAAACATTAATTAACTGTTTATGAAGTAGTCAGAAAAATGGAGGCTTCTGATTCCTCCAAACACACACACATACAGAAAAAAATGTGTTTCGTGGTATGGTCAGGAGGAATCAGAAGCCTCCAATTTTCATACACAATCCGATGACCGTTACAATGGTGTAGGAAAATTGGAGCCTTCTGATTCCTCCTAACCATGCCATGAGGAATCAGAAGCCTTCAATTTCACCCAAAACAAAAAAATAACAAGAGAATTAATTACCTTTCCCACTAACTAATTAAAAATAACATTAAATAACTTACCATAATACTTTGTGTAGTTCTTTGGAGGAATCAGAAGCCTTCAAATTCACCCAAAACAAAAAAAACAAAAAAATTAATGGTATTTATTTAAAAAATGACCGCTTTTGAATTAATTATCTTTCCCTCTAAGTTAGTTAATTAAATAATATTAAATAACTTAATATTAACAAAAACGTTCAAATAAACCAAAAACAAAAATAACAAAAAAATTAATTACCACCTTTCCCACTAATTAATTAAAAATAACATTAAATAACTTACCATAATACGTTGCGTAGTTCTTTGGAGGAATCAGAAGCCTTCAAATTCACCCAAAAAAACATAAAATAACAAGAAAATTAATTACCACCTTTCCCACTAATTAATAAAAAATAACATTAAAAAACTTACCATAATACGTTGTGTAGTTCTTTGGAGGAATCAGAAGCCTTCAAATTCACCAAAAAAAAAAAAAAATAACAAGAAAATTAATTACCACCTTTCCCACTAATTAATAAAAAAAATAACATTAAATAACTTACCATAATACGTTGTGTAGTTTGTCTGAGTGTGTGTATAAAAGACGTAAAGTGACCACCACCACCAACAGACGCCATTATGTGACGCCGCTAATGACGCTGACGCCGATCTAAAACCGTTGTGACGTCACCAACAAACTTATTATTATTACTGTTACTGTTATTATTATTATTATCTGGATTTGTTATGACCTCTTTTCGTGTTGGTGGTGGAGTGTATGTGGAGTTATTAGTATTGTGGTGGATGTATACAGGTGGAGTATATGTGTATGTGGAGTTATGGAGTGGATGAACTATACGAACACTATAGTATATGCTAACAATGCTATAGTGGTGTTGGTGGTGGTGGAGTATATGTGGAGTTATTGGTTATGTGGATGTATACAGGTGGACTGGTGGAGTATATGTGTGGAGTGGTGGTAGTGGAGTTATGGAGTGGATGAACTACGTACAAACAACACTATAGTACTGTAATGACTGACGCTATGCTAACTAACAATGCTATGGTCACGGTGGTGGTGGTGTATATGTGGAGTTATTAGTATATGTGGAGTATATATGTGTATGTGTGGACTGTGGAGTAGTGGTGGAGGTATGGTGGAGTGGATGAACTTGTAGGACGTGGGTACAAACAACACTATAGTAACGGCTGTAGTGAGTGACTGAGTAACGCTATGCTAACTAACAATGCTATGGTCACGGTGGTGGTGGAGTATATGTGGAATTATTGATAATGTGGAGTGGTGGAGGTGGAGATATGATGGAGTGGATGAACTACGAACAAACAACACTATAGTAACGGCTGTAGTGAGTGACTGAGTGATGCTATGCTAACAATGCTATGGTATGGTCACGGTGGTGGAGTATATGTGGAATTATTGATATTGTGGAGTATATATGTGGAGTAGTGGTGGAGATATGGTGGAGTGGATGAACTTGGAAGACGTGGGTACAAACAACACTATAGTAACGGCTGTAGTGAGTGACTGAGTGACGCTATGCTAACTAACAATGCTATGGTCTGGTTGGTTGGTGGCTGGAAGGGTTGCTCGCTCACCATCACCCCACAGTGTTGCCAATGGTCGGTTTCACGAAATTTCCCCAACTTTAACATCTAAATTTTCCTTTTTACCTCAAAATTTCACTATTTACTGTTGAACAATTTTTATATAGTTTTCGAGTTAGTACCTCTAATTCTTTATATCTAGTGAAAATTCCCCATACTTGGCACACTGTTACTGGGTACTCGGTGACGCATGTGCTGCAGAGTTGCCAACTAAAATTTCTGTAATGGCCCGGGACGCATTATTACCAACTGTAGACTCACTAGACTGACTACACCCCTATAGTTAGGTTAGGTTAGGGTAGATCAAATTAGGTTAAAATGAGATATAAAAGGCAATCATACTATATTTAATAATATCCTAGGGTTAGTTTTATCGCTACAGCCCAAACCTCATTAATTCATTATAAGCTTTAAAAATTTTTGGCGCGCACTTCTGAGAGCAGCAAGGGGTTCAGCCAGTATACAGTTGGTAATAATGCTGTCGGGCTTAAAGGCGCTAACTGGGCGAAAAAAGCGCTAGATTATAGGGAGAGTTTTAAAAGTTTTTCGCTTTATTGCATTTAAAAACAGGCTAACTTGGCAACTATGATATACTGCTTCCGTCCCGCCGCCATGACGTCATCCCTCCACCACAAGGACGCTATCTTTCAAGTGTAACCGTACTTAAATAAAACGCGGACAATATGATAAAATACTAATGGCTCTCGTGTTGTTGTTTTTCATAATTGATCATGCTCAAAAGAGGTTGGGGCCGGATACTCAAAACTATTTTAGAAATTAGAATTCCTATCTCACTATAAGGGCGTTGTTACACTATGCGGCGGCACACATACACATACACTTATATCAGTCTTACTACTATTCCATGCAAGTTCCTTGAGGCTTGAGCATATCATAACTAAAACACTGTACCACTTTCTTGATGGTCACCTCCTTTTCGATAATGCTCAATTTGGATTTCGTGCGAAGAGGGCAGTGACCGACCAGCTATTACTAACCTACAACAAGATCACACTATTATGACTATTATAACCTATGGTATGACACTGGACTTGTAGTAGATCTAATATTGTTTGACTTTATAAAGGCCTTTGACAGAGTTCATCATTCAACTCTACTAAGTAAGCTATCTTCCATTGGCATTTCAGGGGGTCTATTACAGTGGATTGAGGGCTTTTTGACTAATAGGACCATGAGTGTCTCCATATATGGCACCCAAGGTACAGCCTTACAAGTTACTATTATAGTGGTGTACCCCAGGGGTCGGTATACTGGGCCTTCTGTTGTTCCTTATTTTTATCAACTACCTTGGAGCCATTCCTACCTGCAACTACATGATCTTTGTAGATGACCTTAAATTATACATTCAACTCCCAAGCAAATCTCCAGATCAACTTCCTCAAGACCTACAAACCAACATTGACACCTTGTCAACCACTGCATCTTCTTGGGGCCTTAAGTTTGCCCCAGATAAGTGTGTCTACCTGAGGTTGAGGTGTGGTCAAGAGGTAGATGACCACTTCAACTATCATCTTGATGGCAGCAACATAACCAGAATATCCTCTCACAAAGACCTAGGAATGATTGTCCACAATAAGTTAAGGTTTCATCCACATATAAGGAGTACGGTAAACAAAGCTGGAGGTGTAGCAACCAACTTGCTTAAATCTACCATATGCCGTTCAGCACTATTTATAACTTCACTACTTGTTTCTGACATTAGACCACTACTCAACTATGTGTCTTCAGTTTGGAACACTGGATTTCTAGTAGACCTCACACTACTGGAATCTGTGCAACTCAGATGGACAAATCAAGTTCTAAATCACTCAAATCTCACCTACCATGAACGCCAAATTAGTTTAAACCTATTTTCAATAAAAGGGAGACTTCTTAGAACTGACCTGATCCTCGGATTGATAGAATATGTTTCCATTCTCTCCCAACTTTGTGTCTCTGCTGATCTATTTTAATAATAATAATAATGAATAATGTCATAATAATGTAATTTAATATAAGGAAATGTAATGTAATTTAATGTAATATAATGTAAGGTACGTAGTAATGAGATAATGAGTAATGTCATATAATATGTTAATGAGTAATGTCATGTAATATAATGAAATGAAATGTGATTTGATGTAATGTCATAATGAGTTAACTGCCAATAGAGTAGCATTATAACAAACCTTTTTTTTTTTTTTTTATCATTTTCCACCCTGAAATACTAAAAGTTTACTATAGGTAATTAATTTTTCCTCTTTTTTTTTTATCCACGTCACAGATTGAACCATTTTTTCCCCATAACTTTTTATTTTTTAAGTTCTTTATTTTTCCTTTAGTACAAGCCCCAACCAAAACACAACACTCTGGGGACCGTTGCCGCTAGAGGCCATAAAGTTATTTATTTGATATATGGTGGGAAATCAATAAAACCATAGTAAATTTCCTTATTTTAATTTTTCTTTTTCTTTAGTACGTGCCCTAACCAACAACACTTTGGGGACGGTTGAAATGATCTGATGCATGGTGGGAAAGTAATAATAACATAATAACAACGTTGAGGTGATTATTGAAGTCCCCGTTCAAAATGTTAAGAGAAAATGACAATTCAACAAGTGTCTCGCGCCATAATTTTATAGGTTAAGTATAGACGCCTGAATCCTTACAGTGAATAGGGTCTAAGAAAACAAAATCGCATCTACTAGTACATTTAAATACATTTATAATATATTCGAATACTATAGGTTGTTATGAAGTATAGGATTTAATAGTGTACAAGATATTATTATTAGTATATATAGCCAGAACTTACACGAGTGGAGTCAGTCAGTGAGAAGTGTTGAGTGAGGGAGGGTGTTGCTATCAGTGTTGGTGTATTAGTGATGGTATAGTCGTGTTTATACCCATTAATTGGTGTATTGTGTTGGTGTAGTCATATATAACACCCTCTAATTGGTGTATTGTGATGGTGTAAATAACAATAATTGATAATAAATAAGGCCAAGAAGTGAAAAGAAGTGTTAAGTGTAGGAGTGTGTGTGTGTGTGTATGTGTGTTATAATAAAGGTGTAGTTAATATTTACACCCTTATAGTGGTGTATCGTAAGGGTGTAGCTATATTTACACCATTAATGAGAAGTACTAAGGTGTAAATAAATAGTAAAATAATATAAATAAATAGTAAATAAAAATAATAACATATACACGAATCAAAGAAAAGTCGAATTGTTATTGTTGTTGTTGTTTTTTAATGTGTAGTTATATTTACACCATTAATGAGAAGTATTATGGTGTAAATAAATAGTAAAATAATATAAAGAAATAGTAAATAAAAATAACATATACACAAATCAAAGAAAAGTCGAATTATTATTATTGTTGTTTTTGAAGATGTAGTTATATTTACACCATTAATGAGAAGTACTATGGTGTAAATAAATAGTAAAATAATGTAAATAAATAGTAAAATGATAATAACTTAACAAAACCAAGAAATATCGAGTTGTTATTGTTGTTGTTGTTTTTGAAGGTGTAGTTATATTTACACCATTAATTTGAAGTATTATGGTGTAAATAAATAGTAAAATAATATAGATAAATAGTAAAATAATTATAATAACTTTAAACCAAGAAATGTCTAGTTGTTATTGTTGTTGTTTTTGAAGGTGTAGTCATATTTACACCTTTATATTGGTGTATTATGGTGTAAATAAATAGTAAAATAATGTAAATAACTTAACAAAACCAAGAAATATCGAGTTGTTATTGTTGTTGTTGTTATTGAAGGTGTAGTTATATTTACACACTTAACTAGAAATACGATGATGTAAACAAACAACAACAACAACAATAATAATAATAGATAAATAAATCTAAGAATTAAACAAATAACAACCATAATAATTAATAAATAAATAAATTCAAGAATGGTGTATTTATATTTACACCTACTATTCAAACAAACAACAACAACAACAATAATAATAGATAAATAAAATCCAAGACTTAGAAAATTATGTAAACAAATAACATCAAACAACAACAACAACAATAATAATAATAAATTTAAAATAATGGTGTATATAGATAATGTAAGTTACTCATATTTACACCCTCTATTCGAAGTGCTATAATGTAAACAAACAAACAAACAACAACAACAACAATAGATAAATAAACCCAAGACTTAGAAGAAAATGATGTAAACAAACAAACAACAACAACAATAATAGATAAATTAGTAAACCCAAGACATAGAAAAAAATGATGTAAACAAAAGCAAACAACAATAATAACAATAGATAAATAAATAAACCCAAGACAGAAAAAAATGATGTAAACAAAATAAACAATAATAATAGATAAATAAACCCAAGAATTAGAAAAAAAATGATGTAAACAAACAAACAAACAACAACAATAATAGAAAAAAATGATGTAAACAAACAAACAAAATAACAAACAATAATAATAGATAAATAGATAAACCCAAGACAGAAGAAAAAATGATGTAAATAAACAAAAAAACTAACAAACAACAACAATAATAGAAAAAAATGATGTAAACAAACAAACAAAATAACAAACAACAATAATAACAAATAGATAAACAAACCCACCCACCCAATCAAAGCAAGATGGGTCTGATGCCATTGGAGTTTAAGGATTGCCTCACGGACAGTCCTTATTTCCGTGAGAAACTACACGCACATGAAAAGGAATTGGACCAAACTAATTCATCCATTAAGTCCCTAATTAAAGAAGTGAAGGAACTCTATCAAGCTGCCAGAAGTAAGTTATTTTTATTATTATTATATATTATTAGTTTATTATTATTTGGTATATATTATTACTGCAATTGGAACGAACTAATTCAACCATTAAGTCACTAATTAAAGAAGTGAAGGAACTCTATCAGGCTGCCAGAAGTAAGTTATTTTTATTATTATTATTATTTGGAAAGGTATATATTATTCCTTTATTCTTATTTACTTCAATTGGACCAACCTAATTCCTCCATTAAGTCCCTAATTAAAGAAGTGAAGGAACTCTATCAAGCTGCCAGAAGTAAGTTGATATTATTATTATTATTATTATTATTAGTTTATTATTATTTGGTATATATTATTACTGCAATTGGACCAAACTAATTCATCCATTAAGTCCCTAATTAAAGAAGTAAAGGAACTCTATCAAGCTGCCAGAAGTGAGTTATTATTGTCATTATTTGGTATATATTATTATTACTTTATTATTATTTTGGAGGCTTCTGGTTACTCCAATTTCGTCTCTGGTTACTCCAAATTGGTCTCTGGTTACTCCAAACTTTGCCACCCAACAGATTCCGTATATTTTATTGATGTATTTTTTTTATTGGAGGACTCTGATTACTCCAAATTGGTCTCTGGTTACTCCAATTTCGTCTCTGATTACTCCAAATTCTGCCACCCAACAGAACCCTTCTTATAATTCAGTATGGTTTAATAACGTATTCTTTTATTGGAGGATTCTGATTACTCCAAACTGGGGGGAAAAATTGATAGATTAGCCTAGAGAGAGAGAGAGGAAGGAACAAATCTGCGTTGAGAGAGAGAGAGGAGAGAGAGAGAGAAGAGAATGGTGTGTGTGTCTGTGTGAAAGAGAGAGAATGAATGGTGTGTGTGTCTGTGTGAGAGAGAGAGAGAGAAAGGGAGGGAACTGGGATAAAATGTAATGATAGATTAGAGAGAGGAAGGGACAAATCCACAGTGAGAGAGAGAGACAAATCCGCAGTTAGAGAAAGAGAGAGAGTGAGAAAGAGATGCAGCAGCAGCAGCAACTATTACCGTTACCATGGCAACTGAGGGAGGGAGGGAACCGGGGGGGGGGGGGGAGGAGGAGGAGGAGGGGAATGGTCAAGACAAACAGACACACACACACACACACAGATCTCCACACAACCAACCCAACCTGACCTGACCTAACCTGTTCTCCATTATCGTGTGATGTGGTCAGAAAATTGGAGGTAAATGAGTCCTTCAAATATTGACACACACACACACACACACACACACACGATGTAGTCAGAAATCAAATATTGACATACACACACACACACACATGATGTAGTCAGAAAATTGGAGTTAAATGAGTCCTTCAAATATTGCCACGAAACACACACACACACACACACACACACACACACCTTGCCTTCAATTCTCATACGCGATCACACGAAGTCATTAATAAAATATATATCTGGTTTCCCCCGAGTTTTTTTATTTTTTATTTTATTTTTATTTATTTATTTATTTTGGTTAATTGACTTGTGTGTGCGTTTGTTGATAAAGGTTGACTTGTCCGCCTTCGAATCCAGTTATATCTGTGTCTATTTAGTTACGGGGTTAGTGGGTTAGGTTAGGTGGGGCAAGTAGTAGTGGGTTGAGGTTAAGTGGGTGTGTGTGTGTGTGTGTTTTTTTTAATACAATATAATGGAGAGTATGTGTGTGTGTGTGTGTGTGTGTGTAATGTTGTTCTGGATACAATAAATGAGAGAGTGAGTGTGTGTGTGTGTGTGTGTTTTTTTTTTAATGCAATATAATGGAGAGTATGTGTATGTGTGTGTGTGTGTAATGTTGTTTTCTGGATACAATAAATGAGAAAGAAAGAGAGGGTGTGTGTGTGTGTGTGTTGAATACAATATAAAAGAGAGAGAGAGAGTGTGTGTGTGTGTGTGTGTTGTTTTTAGGATTCAATATAAGAGAGAGAGAGAGAGAGAGAGTGTTGTTTTTAGGATTCAATATAAGAGAGAGAGAGAGTGTGTTGTTTTTAGGATTCAATATAAGAGAGAGAGAGAGTGTGTTGTTTTTAGGATTCAATATAAGAGAGAGAGAGAGTTGTTTTTAGGATTCAATATAAGAAAGAGAGAATGTGTGTTGTTTTTAGGATTCAATATAAGAGAGAGAGAGAGAGAGTGTGTTGTTTTTAGGATTCAATATAAGAGAGAGAGAGAGAGTGTTGTTTTTAGGATTCAATACAAGAGAGAGAGAGAGAGTGTGTTGTTTTTAGGATTCAATATAAGAGAGAGAGAGAGAGAGAGAGTGTGTGTGCGTTGTTTTTAGGATTCAATATAAGAGAGAGAGAGAGAGAGAGAGAGAGAGAGAGAGGGGCTAGGTAAGGGAAGAGGCTACTAGGCTAGGCTAGGCTACTGCTACTACTTTATCACACCAACCTACCTAGCCTCTGTGTAATAATAATAATAATAATAATAATAATAATAATAATAATGTGTGTGTGTTTATTGTATCTAGGTGGAAGTATTTGGAATTTAAATTGATTGAAAGAGTGTGCATGTGAAGATATAAATAGTTTGTGTGTGTGTGTGTGTGTGTAGGATTTGAATTGCTTGAGAGAGAATGAGTGCATGTAAAATGATAATAGTATGTGTGTGTGTGTGTGTAGGTGTTTAGGATTTAAATTGCTTGAGAGAGTGTGCGTGTAAAAATATGATTGTGTATGTGTGTGTGTGTGTGTTTAGTTGTATATATGTAGTGTATGTGTGTGTGTGTGTTTAGTTGTATATATGTAGTGTGTGTATGTGTGTGTGTGTGTGTTTAGTTGTATATATGTAGTGTATGTGTGTGTGTGTGTGTGTGTTTAGTTATATATATGTAGTGTGTGTGTGTGTGTGTGTTTAGTTGTATATATGTAGTGTGTGTGTGTGTGTGTGTGTTTAGTTATATATATGTAATGTATGTGTGTGTGTGTGTGTGTTTAGTTGTATATATGTAGTGTGTGTGTGTGTGTGTGTGTGTTTAGTTATATATATGTAATGTATGTGTGTGTGTGTGTGTGTTTAGTTGTATATATGTAGTGTGTGTGTGTGTGTGTGTGTGTTTAGTTGTATATATGTAGTGTGTGTATGTGTGTGTGTGTGTGTGTGAGAAAGACCTTGCAAGTAGAGAAATTGGGTGGAAGTGTTCAAATTGTGTGCGTGAGATAATTGTGTGTAGGAGGGACAGTGAGGGTGGTGGGGGTGGGGTAGTGGGGGTGGTGGGTTGGGGGCGGGGGTAGTGGGATGGATGTTGGGGTGGGTGGGGGGGGAGGGTAGTGGTGGGTGGTAACTGGGTAAACGAAAAAAATGGTATGGGCGTATTTAAGCGGGTGAAGTGTGTGTGTGTGTGTGTGTGTGTGTTTCAAGTGTGTGTGGAATGTAGTGTGGGTGCTAGAGAGAGAGAGAGAGAGAGAGAGAGAGAGAGAGAGAGAGAGAGAGAATAAATATATCCTTTGATACCTCTACCTTACTTCTGGTGTTGTAATAATAATAATAATAATAATAATAATAATAATAATACGGTTAGTCTAATTTCGTGTGTGTGTGTGTGTGTGTGTGTACTTCTGGTGTTGAAATATTAATAAAATAAAACTAGTAGGCTAGTTTAGTTGTGTGTGTGTGTGTTTTAGCAATGAGAAAGATCCTGGGTGTGTGTGTATGTATGTATGTGGGTGGTGAGTTTCGGCACTTATGTTTTGACGGGTGTGTGTGTATGTGTGTGGGTGTGTTTTGACTGTACATACGTGTGTAGTTTACCATGTGCCAGTATAAATGTGTGTGTGTGTGTGTGTGTACCATGTGCTGTTAAATATGTGAACGTGTGTGTGTGTGTGTGTCATGTGCTGTTAAACATGTGAACGTGTGTGTGTGTGTGTGTGTGTGTACATTAATTTTCTCAGAAGCTGTGGTGTAAGGATTGGGTTTATATACGTGTGTGTGTGTGTGTGTGTGCATTATTTTCCTCCGAGGCGGTGTTGTAAGGAATGGTTTTATATATGTGTGTGTGTGTGTGTAATAATAATAATAATAATAATAATAAACAACATAGTGTGTGTGTGTAAATAATAATAATAATAATAATAAGCATAGTGTGTGTGTGTGTGTGTGTAATAATAATGATAATAATAATAATAATAATAATAAAAAACAGTGTGTGTGTAAATAATAATAATAAGCATAGTGTGTGTGTGTGTGTGTAAATAGGCCTTATAATAATAATAATAAACATAGATTGTGTGTGTGTGTTTGTGTGTGTGTGTGTGTACTATAGCTACATTACAATATGGGAGGTAGCCTAGTGTGTTCAACTTGTTACACACACACACACACACACACACACACGTTGGTTGGTTGACTGGCCTAGGCTACCCACATCTTCTTCTCCATTATCCACTTACACACACATACCCCTCCCTCCCTACACACACACACACACACACACACCGTTTTCTTTACCACTCCCTCTCATTCACTCGCTCTCTTATTCACTGTTTCTGCAATTCTCTTTTTAAATTAAGAGACTATGTGATGTGTTTGTGTGTGTGTGTGTTTGTGTGTGTGTGTGTGTGTGATGTGTTTGTGTGTGTGTGTTATTATAGACGTTGTGTGTGTGTGTGTGTGTGTATTATAGACGTTGTGTGTGTGTGTGTGTGTGTATATTATAGACGTGTGTGTTGTGTGTGTGTGTGTGTGGTCAGTATAACATTGTAATGCCGTGTGATTAACTTAACATTTTTTGTCAGTGTGTGTGTGTGTGTGTGTGTGTGTGTGTGTGTGTGTGTGTGTGTTGTAGCCTTATAGAAAGTAGCCTGGTGGTAGCCAAGCAAGGTCAGCGGAAATGAGACTCCCAATATAGCCTAACCTGGTAGTAGTAGTAGTAGTAGTAGTAGTAGTAGTAGTAGTAGTAGTAGTTGTTGTTGTTGTTGTTGTTGTTGTTGTTGTTGTGGTAGTAGTAGTAGTAGTAGTAGTAGTAGTTGTTGTTGTTGTAGTAGTAGTAGTAGTAGTAGTAGTAGTAGTAGTAGTAGTAGTAGTAGTAGTAGTAGTAGTAGTAGTAGTAGTATCCTGCCCTGAGAGAAAATTCACCTCTACTAGGCTACCAGGCTATGCTACCAACCCAACCAACCCTACCAATCTTTTTCGTACCCAGCATACACACACACACACACACATACATACATACATACACACACACACACACACACACATACATACATACATACATACATACAGGCTGCAAACATACATACAGACTACCGGTACTCTCTCTCTCTCTCTCTCTCTCTCTCCTCTCTCTCTCTCTCTCTCTCTCTCTCTCTCTCTCTCTCTCTCTCTCTCAGGCTACATACATACAGTACATTCTCTCTCTCTCTCTCTCTCTCTCATCTCTCTCTCTCGTCTCTCTCTCTCTCTCTCCTCTCTCTCTCTCTCTCATAGAAGTAAAAAATTGGGGTAGGTCTGCTTGGAGGTGAATGGACAGCGACCTCCTCTCCCCCACTCTCCCTCCCTCCATACCCCCTCTTCCCCCCTTTCACTCCTTCCATACCCCCTCTCCCTCCCTCCATACCCCCTCCCTCCACACCCCCTCTCCCCCCCTCCCTCCCTCCAAACTATTCCAAGCAACAACAGAACAAACACCATTATTTTTGTTCATCTGGTCCTGTGTGTGTGTGTGTGTGTGTGTGTGTGTGTGTGTGTTTCGTAGCATATTTGAAGGCCTCGTTTATCTCACATATTTTCTGACTACATCACACACACACACACACACACACACACACACACACACACACACACACACACACACACACACACACACACACACACACAGACACACACACAGACACACACACACACACACACACACACACACCACACACACACACACACACACACACACACACACACACACACACACACAGGGTTCCTTAAGTGAAGGACAACAGATGTTCAGTTAATGTCCCTCAGGGGTTAGTTAGGTCAAATATTACCCTAAGGCTCACACACCTGTTAGAGAGAGAGAGAGAGAGAGAGAGAGAGAGGAGAG
>JAWQEG010004173.1:0-48841 GCA_033782935.1 Petrolisthes cinctipes
ATCATCGTTCCCCAAACTCCAACACTAACGCCCCCTCTACCCCTAATGACGTGACCCCCCCCAGCAGCGCCTTCGTCAGTAGAGCTAGTTTAAGGCCCACACAGTATAAGTTAGATGAAGCCATTACCACGCCCTTCTCAGCCCCTCCCCTTCGTCGGTGTACTACTAATAGTTTAATAAGGCCGCCCTTAGTCCAACACGCTACTACTACGTGTCCTCCTTCACCCTCGCCTTCAGAAAGAGTGAGTATTATTATTAATATCATTTTCTCTCTCTCTCTCTCTCTCTCTCTCTATATATATATATATATATATATATATATATATATATTGAGTAGCCAGGGAGTATATTCTCTTTTAAACAAACGAGGTTGAAGGAAATGGCTTGTACTGCATTTATGAGTTTATTATTTATGTTTTCAATAGCTCTTACAGTTTTTCTTAAATCTTTACTTAGATGGTGGATAAGTGATCATGTGGCACTTGACGACAAAGTTATATCCAGTTACCGTTCAACTGCAGAGTCTGATAACCTTGCAGGAACGGGACAGGAACATGAAGGTTGCACTGGTGGAGTGGAAGTAGCAGGTGGTACGGTGGGGGGACACAGAATCAGACACAGTGGAGAAATTGTCTGGAGGCTGCAGTAGTGTAGGAACTGAGTGACCCACACTGTAGTACTGTCACAGCTATAGGGTTATAGGCCAAGAGAAACAAATTTTACCCAACTCGGCTGTATTGGTGCGAAATTGTTCCTAGCAGAAATCCCGCCACCCGTGAATTCCAATGCAGGCATGAAATCCTGCTACCTGGACTTACCAAAGCAGACGGGATATCCCACCACCTGCTTAATATGGGAGTAAATATAATGTAACAATAAATCTGAAAAGGATGGTGTAACCAGTGTGTGTGTGAGGTGCCTGAAGGTACATACAGTAGAACTAGCCTTAGTTCACACCCATTTCTAGTCAGGTTGTGTGAATTCTATGGACTTGTCGCCACCATTTACTACAATAACATTTACAATTACAAACGTGGAGTATACAGACATGATCTATATCTATGTGTTTGGGTGTGTCTGTGAGAGAGAGAGAGAGAGAGAGAGAGAGAGAGAGAGGAGAGAGAGAGAGAGAGAGAGAGAGAGAAAATTATGCCTATGGACTCATGGTGTTGGTCATTAAGGCAATCAGTCTTGTTACATCAACATATCTGCCTCCAGCCTACAAGGTTGCTATCCTTGCTCTTACAGCCGGGTACCTACTTACTGCTAGGTGAACAGCGACACAGGAGGCTGGGAAAATTGTCCAACAATTCCACTGACTTGGGAACCCGCTTGCTAGGCGAGTATGATAACCATTGTACCATCACCACCCCGAGAGAAAGATTTTTCCAGGAAGGACTATGAAAAATTATTAAGACCTGAACTGACCTACTATTGTCTTAATTAATGGGGAAGAATTTAGAGTAAATAATTGTAGTGCTCCTGATTCCTCCAAACTATGTGGGTTCTGTTTTGGGCAACACTGAAGTATTACAAAGAGAATACATACAGAGATTTACACATATTTATACAGGGTTGATTAATTGATATAAGGGCGCCGCAACAGCGAGGTCATATAGCGCCTGAGGAAAAAGGTATTAAGAGGTGGGACAGTAAAAGTATTTTCTGCTTAGAATTATAAACAAACTCATAATTAGAGCAATATAAATTTAATATATTGATTTATGACCTATATTATCATTATTATTATTATTATTATTATTGATAACTATAAGATATATCTATTTACATCT
Organism: Petrolisthes cinctipes; assembly: GCA_033782935.1. Taxonomy (NCBI): domain Eukaryota; kingdom Metazoa; phylum Arthropoda; class Malacostraca; order Decapoda; family Porcellanidae; genus Petrolisthes; species Petrolisthes cinctipes. The sequence continues at coordinate 1,794 of JAWQEG010004173.1, forward strand.
ATTATATCTATCTATCTATTTCCAGGATCTATGCGAGAGTGATATAGGAGATATGGTAACGAAAAGCTATATGGAGAGAATGGCAGAATTAAATACTCAGAAATTGATTAGTAGTGATAATGAAGGTAAGTAGTAGTAGTAGTAGTAGTTAGTAGTAGTAGTAGTAGTAGTAGTAGTAGGTATTATTATTATTATTATTATTATTATTATTATTACTATCGAATCATACGAGTGAAGCTTCAAACCTTTTGCTTCAGATGTGAGTGTGAGCACCTGGTGGGAGGGGGAGTGTGGGGGGGATCGCCTATTACCCCCACAACCCAGGTAAGTCCCCCCCCCCCCCTTTAGTGTGTGTAGAATCTAAGAATATGTGTGTATGTGTAGAATTTAAGTATGTGTGTGTTGGTGTAGAATCTAAGAATATGTGTGTGTGTGTAGAATTTATGTGTATGTGTGTAGAATCTAAGGAATATGTGTGTGTGTGTTAGAATTTAAGTATGTGTGTGTGTGTGTGTGTAGATTCTAAGAAATGTGTGTGTGTAGAATTTAAGTATGTGTGTGTGTGTTTGTGTAGATTCTAAGAAATGTGTGTGTGTGTGTGTGTGTGTAGAATTTAAGTATGTGTGTGTGTGTAGATTCTAAGACCTGGATACAAATTTTGGATTGCGAGTGTACCCTTATAATTGATTAGCTTACTAACACCATTCTCTCTCTCTCTCTCTCTCTCTCTCTCTCTCTCTCTCTCTCTCTCTCCTTCGTCAGCGTGAGGCGTCTTGAAGCCCTTGAACCTGCTGTAGCTAAGACAAGACTACATGACCCAAGGCGCCCCCAGCAACCTTCTAATACACCTACACCGCCTTCGTCAGGATACACACGCCCTTCACGTTCCACTCATCCCTTCTCCTCCCCATCCACCCCTCCTCCTTCAGCGCCTTCTTCAGGATATACACGCCCTTCTCGTTCTCCCACCTCCTACAGCGTCTTCTTCAGGATATCAACGCCCTTCACGCTCATCACCACCTACTGTGCCTTCGTTAGGTTATTCGTCACGCCCTTCAGGTTCGTCACCACCTCATGCTGTGCCTTCGTCAGGGTATTCGTCACGCCCCTCGCCACCATCTTCGTCATCAGTATATGCACGCCCTTCACGTTCGTCACCACCAACTTTCGTCACGCCCCTCCCGACCCTCCTCATCCACACCACCACCGTCAGCGCCTTCGTCAAGATACACACGCCCTTCACTATCACGCCCCTCCCAGCCCTCAACACCACCACCACATTCTTCGTCAGTATACACACGCCCTTCTCTTTCCCGTTCCTCCCCACCACCACCAGCACCACCACCTTTCCTCAGGAGCATCACGCCCTTCATTATACACCTACGTCAGAAATGCTTCACACCAACTACCCCCACACCTACCTGACGCGGCGGCGGGAAAAGAAGAAAAACAAACAAAATGACCACACCTTCGTCAGGAGAAATAATAATAATAATAATAATAATAATACGAGGTTAATGGTAGTAGATTCACTTTCACTGTCTTCGTCACTATCACCATCATCTCACTATCAGACACTACCACCTTCAGTATCCTCTAACTATCAAACACTATCACCTTCACTATCATCTTCTAACCATCACTATCAGCCATCACTATCATCTTCTAACTATCACTATCAGCAGTCACTATCGTCATCATCACCATCACTATCTTCTCACTATAATAATCAGGCACTATCACAAGCACTATCTTCAAACTATCAATACACACTATCACCTTCACTATCATTTCACTATCACGAAAACAACAATGAATTTGAAAGAACAACAACAACAACAGTAACTCAGGAAAAAGCGCGGGAAATTCAAATCTCGCGCGAAACTTTTGTTAAAGCGCGCGAAACTCAAATTGCTCGTGAAAATAAAAAAATAGCGCGCGAAACTCACGAAAAAACGCAGGAAATTCAAGATAAAGTGCGGGAAGCTCACAAAAATGCGCGGGGAAAATCACCCAAATGCGCGGGAAACTCACCAAAAAGCGCGGGGAAACTCACCAAAGAGTTCGGGAAAATATCGAAAATTCGCGGAAAAAATGAATTGTCGCACGAAAATAGAGAAAAAAATGGGCGAAAATTACGAAAAGGCACAGGGAAATCACCTAAAAGCGCGGGAAAGTCACGAAAAAAACACAGGAAAATCCCCTAAAACGCGGGAAAAATCATGTAGCCTACAATTTCAACCAACGAATGACTTACCTTCACTATTCCCAACCAACACACATTGATATGGGACCTTGTGATGACTTAAAACAGGATGATGATGATGATGATGTGTGTGTTACTCTCTGTGTACCTCGTCAGGAGACTATAAAGGCATCTCCTTCATCAGTAGTACCTCGTCAGGAGAGTATAAGGGCGTCTCCTCCTCCTTCGTCAGTAGTACCTCGTCAGGAGAGTATAAGGGCGCCTCCTCCTTTTCCTTCATCAGTAGTACCTCGTCAGGAGAGTATAAGGGCGTCTCCTTTTCCTTCACCGGTAGTACCTCGTCAGGAGAGTATAAGGGCGTCTCCATCAGTAGTACCTCGTCAGGAGAGTATAAGGGCGTCTCCTCCTTTTCCTTCGTCAATAGATGCTGCTGAAGGGGTGGATATTTTGGTGGGAGAAGAGACGGTGGCAGTGGGGGGAGTAGTAGAGGTGAGGGGCGGGAGAGATAGGGGCGGGGACTGCAAATACCACAAACGACTCTATTTCTAACGATAACAGCACATCAAATTTGGCGCCAAACAACTCTTGTGGTGGTGGTTCAAATTTGGCGCCAAACAGCTCTTGTGGTGGTGGTGGTTCAAATTTGGCGCCAAACAGCTCTTGTGGTGGGGGTTCAAATTTGGCGCATAACAACGATAATGGTGGATCAAACTTGGCACCCAAACGAGCGAGCGTGCGCAAACCTTGGCCACCACGTGATGAGATTGACCCGGACCAACTTTGCGCCGACATAGCGACGTGCGAAACTTTATTTTTGGACACGGTGGTTCGCGAAACACCGGAACTCTTAGCGGCGCGAAACTTGAAGGGTAAACTGATTAATAATAAGAGGAAAAAGATGAAAAAGTCGATTATGATTATGAATTTGATTACGAGTGAAAATATTGTGATGGAGAGAAATGGAGAGAAGGAGGAGGGAAGGAGGCAAGGAGATGGAGGGAAGGAGGGAGGTACTGTTGGAGAGAAAATGAGAGATGGAGAGAAAGAGGAAAGGTTTGGAGAGAGAATGAGAGATGGAGAGGGAGATGGAGGTATTGGAGATAGAGAGGAGGAAAAGAGGGAGGGAGATGGAGAGAAAATGAGAGGTGGAAAGAAGGAGGGAGGTATTGGAGAAATAATGAGAAGTGGAGAGAGAGATGGAGGTATTGGGGAGAAAGGAGGAGGAGGTATTGGAGAGGAGGAGAGAAGTATTAGAGAGAGAGATGGAGGTACTGGAGAAAAAATGAGGGATGGAGAGAAAAAGGGTGATACTGGAGAGAAGGATGGAGGTAATGCAGGGACAGTGGAGGTAAAAAATGATGTCAAAGTCAAAAAGAAAATCAAAATTGTTATTGGTAAAAAAACGAAATTGAAGAATATAAAAAAAAATATAAATAAATAATAATAATAATATTAGTAATTATAATAATAATGTTTATATTGAGATTATCTGCGCTGGTGAACTACGTGGCTATGTGAAAGTAGTAAAATATAATTTGTGTAATAATAGTAAAAGTGTGAACAGAACAGCACATAGCCTTGAATGTAGTACCTTGTGTATCTAAGTCAACATACTAACCACTACACTACCAATGCCACTCCCAGTCACTGTGCGCTGGAACTCTTAAATGCACTTAACCATTAAACAGCGGGTGATGACATAAGTCGACACCGCCAACGAGTGTCAGTAACCCTGGGTGTCGACATAAGTCGACAGCGCAGTTTTCAAATTTGTGTGCCCCCTGACATGCTTGATTAGGCTCACAATAGAGGGTGTGTGTGTGTGCTCAGAAGCTCCACAAGTCACACCAGCCTTGTTTTGCCAATGTAGGAATAGCTGTCAGAGTGTGAGGATGTATATTCAGCACTCTGCTTTTGCGCTAATTACCATATATGTTCAGTAAAAACGACGGTAGCGTTTTTCATATTGTTGTGGTGAAAAATGTAATTCTAATGCGTTTTATGACGAAATCAGAGCGTGAAAACATACTTAGAATTATCAGGAGAGTGTTAAAGTGTGCTTTGAGTTGTGGTCATTCTGAGCTGCTATTCATCCTACAAGAAGCCCATTTAGTGTTCACAAGTACATCAGCAGACGCTAAAGGTTTGTACTTCAATATAATATATCATTTATTCATATAGCTTACGTGGTTTACATGCTATTAGCTGCCAAATGTTGTTACGTATGTGGTTTACATACTATCAGCTGCCAAATGTTTGTTTACGGAAGTGGTTCACACGCTAGTAGACACCAAATGTTTTGTTTACGTGCTGACAAGCGTGATCATGCCCACGGTTAGGGGGTTAAGGAATGGAGAGAACTGCATATGTGTCAGTTACCAGAGCCCCAGCTGCCACTAGGCGCTTCCTACTCGAGGCTATTATCCACTCGATCTATTTCTTATTAAAGGTTCCGAAGATAGCCACTGGTTAGATTAGGTTAGGTTTGGCCAGGACAGGTTTGGTCAGGACTGGTTAGGTTATTTCGTCTGGTAATTCAAAATATGAATTCTCCCAGTTTAAAATGATTGAATTTTCCCGACCAAACTGGATTACTTATTGAACACTCTTCATACCATTCTACACACACACATATATATACTTATATTCTACACACACATACACACACTTAGATTCTACACACACACACTTAAATTCTACACACATACTACATTCTACACACACATATACTTAGATTCTACACACACTACAATACAAATATATTTACACACACACTTGTATAGAATTATTCGTTAATCTGGCAACATTGCAACACGCTTAGGTTAGCAGAACCCGCTAAGAAAGCCTTTCTAACATTTCAAAGTTAATACCTATAAAGTTAATACATACAAATAATAGACATGATTATCATGTATTAATAATAATAATAATATCATACTACTACTACAACTACAACTAATAATAATAATAATAATAATAATAATAATAATAATACCGTAATAGTAAAAATATAAACTATAATAATAATGATAATAATAATAATAATAATAAATATAATGAAAATTAAAATATATTAAACTTTTTGTTATTAATATTAATATTATTATTTTTATTATAATTAAATATTGTTATTAATATTATTATTATTAACATTAATATTATTATCTAGTACTCCATAGTAATTAATATAAGGATTCTGTTGCATTGAAGACTTTGGAGCACTTACAAAATTCCAAATTTTTAGGAATTATTTCTCTCTCTCTCTCTCTCTCTCTCTCTCTCTCTCTCTCTCTCTCTCTCTCTCTCTCTCTCTCTCTCTCTCTCTCTCTCTCTCTCTCTCTCTCTCTCTCTCTCTCTCTCTCTCTCTCTCTCTCTCTCTCTCATATCCTGACCCCATACTCTCCCATTTTTTCTCTTTCGCTCTCTTTTTCTTTCTTTTTTCTCATTCTGATTCTAACCCCTCCCCCCCTTCTCTCTTTTTTTCCTTTCTCTCACACACGCTCAAAAATCGTGTTCATAAGTGTAGATTTTTCACTATAGGTGTGACTGTGTGTGTGTGTGTACAGGATAACAGGTGTGTAGGTGTAAGAGTATAGAGGTGTGTGTGTGTATATAACAGATGTGTAGGTGTAAAATTATAGACTGGTGAGTTTGTGTGTGTAAGAAGATAGACGTGTGTATGTGTGTGCACGTATGTATGTATTTGTGCGTGTGTGTATGTGTAAGAATATAGACATATGTGTGTATGTATGTTTATGTATGTGTGTGTAGTTACTCCCTAAGTAATTTAATACACGAATGTTTATACTTTGTAATAATAATAATAATAATAATAAATGCTTTTTAGAATTATATATGCATGTATGTGTGTTAATTATTTCCTGTATTATACATATATAGTTTAAATTCGTTTGATAAATTCGTTTGAGAGTCCTGAAAGACCGGGTAGAAAGGGGAGAAGGGAGAAGGGTTTAGTGAGAAAGAAAAGGGAGAGGGGAAGGGAGGGGGAAAAGGGGTTAGAGTGTGAGAGAAGGGAGAGGGGGAAGGGGATAGTCTGAGAGAGAATGAAGAGGGGGAAGGGGATAGTCTGAGTGAGAAGAGAGAGGGGCAAGAGGGTAGTCTGAGAGAGAAGGGAGAGGGTGAAGGGGGTAGTCTGAGAGAGAAAGGAGAGGGTGAAGGGGGTAGTCTGAGAGAGAAGGGAGAGGGGAAAAGGGGTGAGAGTGTGAGAGAGAAGGGAGAGGGGGAAAAGGGGTGAGAGTGTGAGAGAGAAGGGAGAGGGGGAAGGGGGTAGTCTGAGAGAGAAAGGAGAGGTAAGGGGGACGTAGGGGGTAGTCATATAACTTTTTTTTTTAATGTTTTATGGGCTTTTGTTATATTTTCACTTCGGCATTTTTACTTAGATTCTGTTCATCATCTATATACTCAGAAGTTTAGATGGTATAGAGTTTTGAATAACCCTGTTTACATATAATTCTGTTCATCTATATACTCAGAAGTTTAGATGGTATAGAGTTTTGAATAACCCTGTTTATATATAATTCTGTTCGTCTATATACTCGGAAATGTAGATGGTATAGAGTTTTGAATAACCCTGTTTTTTTGTATATATAATTTCAACATTATTCATGCCCCTGGCTGGGTGAGACTAACTCCTGAGCCCACTGTAACTTATTGGATCTCCAGGCCAGGCTCCAGGGGTATTAAATCCATATATTGATTGTATAGCATACCGAGAGAATGACCTTACCTGTGCTATTTTCTATATACACACATGCACACACACACACACACACACATACAAACTGTGTTGTTATTAGTCCTGTGACGAGTTGCAACAGTGGATGTTTTTGCACATAGGTTGTTGTAATATTTGGCGCTGGTACTTTTACTCTTGAGAGGAGGAGATCTTGATGTGGACAGTAAGTGGACAAAGAAGAAGGGAAAGAGTTAGGATATAAATGAAATGGCATGATAGCCTAGGTTAAGGTATTGTGCAAGCAAGCGGGTAATAAGAATGCACAAAGTAAAAAAACTTTTGCACGATAGGTAAGAGTGAAGTGGATTCGTGAAAAAGAGAATATATAGGATTGGTAACTAACCCGGTTTTAACTTATTCAATGGAATGGTTCCTTTAAGGGGGTGCGAGAGTAGGGGACAGGCTTGGGGGGGACTGGGGGGGGTGCGGGAATAGAGGGACAGGCTTGGGGTGGGTAGTAAAGGCTGCCAAGAAATACTGGATGTTACAGTAATAATAGGAGAGGTAAACCAGTTAAATAGGTAAGATATAACAGGTATGGTACAAGATATATAATAGGTATAATAGAAAAGGTAGACCAGACATAGGTAAAGTATAACAGTTTATCACAAGTTGAACAGCCTTTACGAAAAATAAAAAATAAAATGGTACTCAGATAGGAGGGTGCAGTTTACAAGGTGTTTAATTAAGGATGCTAACTGAACTTTTCAACTCTAACATAGGAGGAAATATTAGATATGCACCAGGACACCATAAACACACCTGGAATACAAATATTTATGTTATATTCATGTGTTACGTACAAGGAGACACAAGAAATGGGACGTTGCTCATAGTACAGTATATTGTGGTGCTGAGGTCAAACTTATTTTAATATTTTAATATGTACAGTCGGCAAAAAAAGTTTCGTTACCACCCCTACGTTAATTTTAATATGGTTAAGCGCGGTAAGATTGGTACTCCGCCTACTGGGCAGGTGTGCCTCGTCATCCGAGACTGGTATTGTCTTCGCCCCTGCCTATAATACTCGGGCCGCGTCAGTGACAACTTTTTTATATCAATAGTTTAGCTGATTTTAAATTAAATTTTGAGTGTTCTAGAACTCTTGCTATTTAACTATTCATTATCAAACATAAAGAAATACGTTTGAGTATTCTAGAACAATAATACCCAGAATACCGTGAAATACCCAGAAAAAGTAGCACTGGGTAAAAAAAGTCATTCCTACTCCCCTGCCCAATAGACACTGAGGAGCACGGAGGGTGAAGGAGGTATATATAAGACACTCGCGTCACGCCAGGCCTACCAACATTACATCACAGTGTTAAAAGGATGGTAACGAAACTTTTTTTGCCGAGTGTACTACAAACACATGTACTGCAATGTCTCTATCTTCCTGTAAATGTTGATGATGCAACAGATTGGGGAACTGCAATGGTCAGGGCACTACCCAGGGAGGCCATCTGTCACTCAAATGACTCAATCCACACTTGGTCCTGGTGTCCGAGGATGAAGAGACAAGTCGGTGGTTGTGTCGGAGGTACTAAAGAAAATTAGGTGTCCAAAGCTGAAGACTTTGGAAGGCCGAGCGGAGTTGAAAGTCGTCTCTGATTATAAAAGTCACTAAAGGAATATTTTCCTTTTAACCACTATAGGCTAGTTCTAAATAGGTTTAAAACCTACCCCAATACTGTAGGAAACTTCTCTGAAAGTTTGGTGATGATATCTGGTATGGTCTAGGAGGAATTAGGTTCGAACATTTTCCAAAATCTGGGGCACAAGTACTGAGGTTGACCACCAGGACAAAAAGCTTTCCAAAATTAGGGGCAAGAAAAATGTCTGAAAATTTAGAAGACTCTTTTTGCTCACTGCTTTCGCTCGCTCCGCTCGGGAATATATTAGTAAGCATCTTCCTGGAAAAGTTCACGTCGTCACTCAAATCCAGCCTGCTAGTCTTTTCGATTCGCATGACCACACTCTCCTCTTTCGAGATAGGGGTAACTGGTGGGTCATATTGCCTGACAACACATAAGGCGGTGGTGGGGGAGACAGTAAGGTAGAACCAATCATGTAGAGGAGATGCTTTGGCAGTCCTCGTATAGGAGAGCTCTGGCTACCCCTGTATGGCAGGTCCTTGATGCTGGTGTACTTTGGCTACACTTTGTGAGGGGCAGCTTTTGCCTTGCCTGGTGTCAATGCTTGTGTGTTAAGAGAAAACTGTGGTAATCCTGGGGAGGTGTATGCTCTAAGTGCCAGGCTGGCTCCCACAGATTTGTTGGTTGCTTCTCGATGCAGGAGGAGGCTGTCTCTAAGAAGAGGAAGTAGCTCTGGAACACCTTCGCTGTTCTTATTTGACCAGTTTGCCAATTAACCCTTTCACTTTATGTCCCTTGGTGGTGCTCTGTTTGGATGAGAGGTGAACACTTTGGCTGCTCACCCTGTAATGATTTAATCGAGGTGCCACTAGCTGCATGTAGGTAATGCCTGGTCATCTACTGGACCACCTGTCCTTTCTCCGCTAGTGAATTGGTAAGTCCCAAGGGATTTTGTTGTCTGGCCAAGTGTGGAACTGGTTTTCGTTCATTGCTGGTCGGGAAAGTGTAAGCAGGGATCTCCTTCCCCTTGGTGGCTGTCTGCTGCTTCTTCCTGCTGCAGCTGGTCTAAATGGACGAGGGAGGTGTTGTTTTATCCCGTTTGTTGGCATAATTTCTTGCCTTCTACTCCCTCGCATTAGAGAGTGTTGCAGTGCTGGGAACAGGAATATTTGTGAAGGTTCCCTGCTCGCATATTACCACCCGATTCCAGATTTAATCCACATCCAAGATCCAGTTGTCAGAGAAGATTACAAGAGAACTAACCCATAGAAAACTAATGCAGTTAGCCTTCAGTTTTTTTAACTTTCAGAACGTTATCATTGTTTGGCAATCATGTTTACTTCATCAGTAACAACCTGAAAATGTTTTGCTGTTACATTTGCAGATAGGATTATCTTTAACTGAATGGTCACTTAAGTTAGTGCACTAGTTAGTGAACTTAATTATTCCAAGGAAATTACATTTGCAGCTTTGCTGATACTAGGCCAACCTTCTGTGTTAGGAGGGTAGCCTTGAGTTTTCCAGCCTATGGCAAGACCAATAGACTAAGAGTATCCTATTGGTCTTGGCCTGTGGCTCATGACTTTCTGGTCACGTAACCCTTTGGGTGCCAGTAGCTTCATGGTTAAACAAACAATTTCATCTGGAGTTTACTGTGACACAAGATGTCCCTGCCAATATGAAGAAATTACTTGGTGTACTTCTTAACTCTTTAGTGCCTGCAGTTGTATATGTTTATTTAGATAAGGGTGAAATATGGTTATGTGGTTATGTGGCTCTGACTAGAGATTTTTGAGTCACCTACGGCAGCTCAAATATCACGTGGACTGCCCATGCATAGAAATTTACGTGCGAGGTGGCAACAAGTAAAGGATAACTCTTAATTAAGCAGGTGGCCCGACTGTACTGGAACTTGCTTTATTCCTCAAGTTTAAGGTACCGTGAAACCGTACCATATTTATATATTAACTGCAGTACGATACACTGTTGTTGATTTCTCAGGGTTACTTGTTTCCATTCAGAATCTTATCCTCATTATATAAAAGATGTTATGGTTTAGGAGAATCCCCTAATGCTTCTGGCGTCCTGCTTATTGGTTGGTGAGTTGTGCTGCACGTGGTGTGAGAGGCTGTCCTTGTTGATGTTGGCAGAGACTATTGTGGCTGGAGACTGTACCAACACCAGCTTTGTCCACTCCAATGTTCTCGGTACCAAGTGTGTCTTCAATACTCGTACCAGGCATGTCCATCACAGTATACGGTATTCAGTAGTAGTAGTACAAGGCATGTTCATCACAGTGTATTCAGTTGTACCAAGTGTGTATTCAGTAGTAGTACAAGGCATGTTCGTCACAGTGTATTCAGTAGTACTAAGTGTGTATTCAGTATTAGCAGAAGACCTGTTCATCACAGTGTATTCAGTATTAGTACAAGGCATGTTCATCACAGTGTATTCAGTAGTACTAACAGGGTTCTGTACTCCACTGTTCACGGTAACAAGTGTGTTCTCAGTATTAGTATCATTTTTGTCCTTCACTGTGTCCTCAGTACTAGTACCATGTGTGTCTTCAGTATTAGTACCAGGTTTGTCCATCCCAGTCTCCTCAATACTAGTACCAATTGTGTCCTCAGTACTAGTACCAGTGTTGTCCATCACAGTGCCCTCAGTACCAAGTGTGTCTACCGATGTTTTTGTTGTTATTGTCGTTCTGATATCATCTTGGTCAGTTGGCAGAACAATGTTTCCATCTTTCTTATTTTCGACACTGTCTGTAACAACATCTTCCGCTTTTGGGACATTTTCACTTATCTTCTCTTCTTCAGTGCCAGCAGAAATGTTTTCGTTGTTTTGATCAGCGGGAGGAGCAGACTCTCTCTCTTTGTTGGCTTGTGTGTCCACATCATTTTGGTGTTCTGCCGAGGGTGTCTGTTGTTGTGAGTCGTCCATTTTAATACTGCAACTCTCTGGAGAACATTGCTTGTTATCCATAGAGGCTTTGCTGCTGGAGTCTTTCACGAGAGACTTGGTCGAGGGTGCTGATGACATCGATGAAGAGGAGGAATGTTGTGAGTTTGTTTGGTCCTGTATAGCATTGTTAATTAAGGGTCCATCCTCCTGCTTCTCTTCCTGTGGAGTATAAGGTTGGTTCTCGTCTGTCCCTCCTCCATCCATCCCTCCCGTATTTGCTGTTGGCAACCCGAGAGTGTCCTTCTCTAGTTCCTTCTCCAGTTTCTCCTCTTCCATGTCATTGAGGCAAGCAGTAGGAGAGGAAACAGTCACTAATGGACTGTTAAGGGAGGCTTGGTTTGATGTTGTCATCGCCTCACCACCATCGGTATCAAAATCCGAGTTTGAGGAGACGCTGCCTGTGCAACCCATACTTTTTTCACCAATGATAAACTAAAGTTATTCCTAAAATCAACTGTCGTTCCCACGGAGTACCACACAGTCAACTACAACCGAACACCAATTTGGAGAAATAAGTGTTTTGGAATAGTATTACTTAAACCTATTCACTCTGTTACTTGATCAGACTTAATTAAGGACAACAATTTCTTTTCTTTTCTTTTAACTTCAGGTACTTGCAAAATTTATTTATATCGTTCATGTAATTACCAGTTGAGTTTTGACATTCAGATTATAATAACAATTTCGATTTCGTTGGTTCCAATTTTTACCAGTCACCAAAAAACGTGTGTGAAATAGCGATTGGAAGTGGTGACAAAGTTAGTCCTGCAGATCCAATGTTACTAGTCTTGTTGTCTATATCCTCCTCCAGCGACACACGATGTAGTTGTTATGCTTCGACCGTTAGTGTTTTCCCTCTGTTCAGGACCCAGTGATCGTGTATGAATCTTGGTGACTTCTGATTCCTCCTGACTATGCCACAAAACAAGTTACTTCGATATAGGTGGTGTTTCAGGGCAGTATTTGAAGGACTCACTAACCTCCAATTTTCTGACTACATCACGGGGTTCCTTAATTTAAGCCAATTTATAAGGTTCAGTCCAATGCTGAGTCATAATGAGGGAATGATTAGAACCGCCTACTGCTCGATTATGTGTATCTTAACCCAAAAAGATCCCGACCAGTTAATGAGGCCAGCTTCACACTCTTTGTACGGTAAGCCACCAGCACGAACTGACTACATCCCCTTTTTCCCACTTTTTATTTTCTTGGGAAACTTTAAGCGATTGCAGTGTTTTCTGTTTGTCCTCTGCCGTGCTTCCTTTCGTCTAGGCCGTGTGATCTAGATGCCACAACAAGTGCTGGAAAGACAAGATGAAATCATATTATAAACACTGTCGGTGTGGAATATAATTGGAACTGTCTCCTAACTGGTCAGATATCACGTACAGTTGGACACATGAATGGGTGGTACAGCCCAGGTGAAAGATACTTGTGCCATTTGAGTAACCAGTGTCTATTATCAGGTACTTGCTTTATATTACCATCCTCAATACTGACTTCTGCCCCTGATGTCTCCTATTTGGCACTAAGGAACTTGATATTGGGAAAAATTGACAATCTTAACTTAGTGCTGTATCACCCATTCATGTGTCCAACTGTACAGTCTGCAAAAAAAAGTTTTGGAACCAACCCTATTGCAAGTGCTACGTAGGGTTGGTAAGCCTATTCCACTGCCATATTTGGTATTTCTTGCCAGGAAGTATTCAACAATTTGTGCAATTTGCCATAAATATTGTAGTTTTTTAGTCCCATTTTCTTATAATGAAAATTGAAAATGACAGAAAGTAACGTGTGAATGCCAAAAGAATTATTTGTGCTATGAAACTTGCCTCTGTGTTGGCAATGTGTGTTTTCTCGTGGAGTCCCTTACACCACCTTGTTCTTCTCTCGGTCTACTCACTCACTACACCATGGAGGTAGAATACTACCTCCATGCACTACACTCACAGTCTCACACTATCACAGTCACTCAGTGTGGCTCTAGCAAAAAAAGATTTGGAACCACTCTTCCATTAATTTTAGAATTTTTATCACGGTAGGGTTGGTACGCCTGCTAATACTATATTATTGCAAGTCAACCCGAGTGTCCCTGTACAATTGAGTGAGTCAGAGTGCCTGCATGCCACTGCAGCTACACGCAAGCTGTCACACAGGAAGGATATATGCGCTCGTTTATCATTATTCCCCTCCTACTTTTGGCAGATTTATTAATTCCACTCTTATTCCTTGCCAGACCAAATATCAGATCTATAAAACACGGATTGTTAGGAGCAAGCCCAGTGTTCTGGACTCGTATCCTGGTGGAGGTCGGGAGATCGATCCTCTCAGGTGAGGGCCTGAGAATATTTACTCTTCCAATTTGAGCTTGAGGCACTAACTATAAGGCCACCGAACGTCGTAAAACACCCTCGCTGGTACCATAACAGCTGCAGTATTTGGGAATTACCCTCACTTCCCTCCCTCTGTGGCTGGGTACCAGTTCGGAAGTCGTGACGTGTGTGTGTGTGAGTAGCAGTTGACCTGGGCCACGGTAACGGGCTTGATGAAGCCTATGTTCAGTGTAGAAAGATTAAAAAAAAAAAAAAAAAAAAAAAAAAAGCACACACACACACACACATCCATACTTCTTTCCCTACCCGCTGCTGGAGCCACACTGAGTGACCTGAGTAACCTAACCCAACCCAGCCTAACCTAACCTAACCTAACCCAACCCAGCCTAGCCTAACCAAACTTAACCTAATCTAACCCAGCCTAACCTAACCTAATCTAACCTAACTTAACCTAACCCAGCCTAACCTAACCAGGGGTCGAGCCAGTATACAGTTCGTATTAATAGCATGGACCAAGGCAACTCACAACACCAACAGCAGCAATTAATTAAAGGGGAGATCGATTCTTTTGTTGGTGAATTGGAAGGTCTGGCAAACCCTCCTCCAAACTATGCCACGAAACAACAAAATCACCTCGTTCTTTGTTACTTATAGGGGATCTGTTTAGTGGCATAGTTTGGAGGACTCGGTATAGCACTCCAATTCACCAACAAGAGAATCTCCCCTGAACCTGTAGGATCAAATTGCTATTATTCAGAATATTGGATGATTAGTTGGTTGGTTGGTTGGTTTAGATAGAAGAAAAGGGAAGGAAGGGAGGAAGGAAGAAAGGAAGGAAGGGATGAAGGAAGAAAGGAAGGAAGGGATGAAGGAAGAAAGGAAGGAAGAGATGAAGGAAGGATAAAGAAGGAAGGAAGGAAGAAAGGAAGGAAGAGATGAAGGAAGGATAAAGAAGGAAGGAAGGAAGGAAGATGGAAGAGTTGAAGGAAGAAATGAAGAATCGAAAGGAAGGAAGAGATGAAGAAAGAAGGAAGAAAGAGCTGAGGGAACAAAGGAAAAATCGAAAGGAAGAAAATTAATGAAAAATGAATAAGGAAGGAAAAGCTGAGGGAAAAAAGAAAGGAAGAGACGAAGAAAGGATACGAAAATAAGGAAGAAATAAAAAATAGATAAGGAAGGAGAGATATAATAGCGGTTTTTTTTTTTTTTTTTTTTTTTTTTGTCAAATTACAAGGCTACTGATTCCTCCATTAATTAAGGTGGTAATTCTTTTTTGGTACATTGGAGTGCCTTGATTCCTCCAAAGTATGCCAGGAAACAGGACCAGAAGAGCAAAAATAATAGTGTTCTGTTGCTTGGAAGAGTTCGGAGGATTCAGTTGCTCCAGAATTACCAACACAAAATTTCCCCCTCAAAGTTCGCTATACAAAGCAGCAGACAAATAGATAAACATACGTACTGTACCTTATAAGATATTAGTTCGGTGGTCACAACGTTCTCGCTTCCCATCCGTTGCGGCGCCTAATATCAATCAATCAATGTCGCTTCCCATCCACGAGAGCCCAACAGGTACAGAACTCGTCACTGCACTCCCCCCTTGGTCATTGTAGTGAGGGGTAGCTCTCTGTTGTAACCGTTAGTGTGCTTATATGATGACCTTTTCACCATTAACTCTTCTCATTTAACACCACAAGTCCAGCAGATCCCATAATCCGTATATATGGCAAGGGATAACCGATGTCTGGAAAAACATTTGGTGGTCTTCAGTGAGTGTAAAATGTAGGCCTAAGTATTTGATTCGTGTTATGTCAAGAGTTAATACTGTACTGTACGGATATATATATACTGTACTGTACGGTTGGCCACATGAATTCTTACACAGGGAATAATATGAAATGAGATGTCACTATTCTGGAAGTACGGTACAGTAAGAAATGATCTATTAAGTGACTGTCAGTGATTGCAAAACGACAAACCTAATAATAACATTGATTAACAGTTATTTATAGTTCGTCTTTCATTTTCTATGTGTTGTAAACCCTTGAAAACAACAGCGTGTGTACGAATTCTTGTGGTCAATAGAACATTCTGGGACTAAAGTTGTGTTCATTACCACCAGAGGTCACTGTAATCACATGGATCGTCTTTTGGAGGATTTGTTTACTTTAAAAAAATGCATGGCTCTTGTGGGAACTCTAGATGGCCTTTTTTTTATGTTCAATTAAGGGGATGGAATACGTTTTGTACATTAGAGCTTCTTCATTACTACAATTTATGCCAAGAAACAGGACCGGATGAACGAAAATAATGGTGGCCTGTTGCTTGGAATAGTTTGGAGGAATAATTAATTTTATATACTCCAGCTTTATCAACACTGTATTACCCCCTTAAGGACCCTGTGATCGTGTATAAGACTTGGTGGCTTCTGATTGTTTCTTACCATGCCACGAAATAAGCTCCTTCAATATTGGTGGCGTTTCGTGGCAATGTTTGAAGGACTCACTAACCTCCTATTTTCTGACTACAACACGGGGTCCCTTAAGTCATATATAGATAGATGAAGACTACACACATACTGCACCACAGGTCACACCATTACACTGACCTCTCCTATGGTGGCAGTGTACAGTCACGAGCACAAATAAGTATTCAGGTGTGCTTCGAATACTTATTGAGACAGAAAATAAATGAACAATAAGATCTCCATTGGAATTACTTCGTTGGTGAATTGGACTGTTCAAATCTTCAACCAAAACTGTATACTTATTAGTGCTCGTGACTGTACATGACTTTAGAGATGGAACGTCAGTACTTTCTTTTTCCACTGAAACTTATAATAAAATCTGGAAACTGAACTAACTACCTACACTACACAGACTCGTTACTGTCGTTCTACCAGAGGGTCGTGTGTGTTTTGAGGAGGATCAGTTAGAACACTCACTCGACTGTCCCCTTTGAGTGAATGAGCAGAGTGTGGAGGAGAATGAAGTGAAGCTCCTCCCTCTACAGCATGTCAACACTACACTGATCCTGGTATGTAGAGAAGATACACACACACACACACACACACATACACATACTCGAGGCATGCGCTGGCTGCTAACTCCATTCCTCCCATAATCTATCATCATAATTTATAGTTTGCCTACACTTTTCCAACTTAAGGGAAGATTTTCTTGGTGAATTGGAAGTCTGATGATTCCTCCAAACTATGCCAGGAAACCGAAGATCTATTAGTAAGATTCAGGTCGTCTGTTTCCTGGCATAGTTTGGAAGAATCAGTAGCCTTCCATTTTATTAACAAGAGAATCTCCCCTTAACATATCATGAATGCATACTTGTATCCATCCTGTTTACAATCACTGAACACCACCCAATCTTTTTCTGGGCTTCTGTTATTCATTACCATACAGACTAAGGGAGCTACTAGTCTTGTATTAAATGTATGGACGTATGGGATATATGTAATTACTTCTGTTCAGATCAGGAATACGACTATACTACGTGTTAGAATTAAACTCTTCTCCCCTACAACATTGTCTCATCTCACTATCATTTCACTCCTTAACTGTATGTGTTCCCCTCTCATCCGTTTGGGTCAAGTTCAGTTCTCCAGTAGGCCTACACCAGGTGAAAAAGGACCACAGTGGACTACATGGCCTACGACACACTTGTATTTCTTTCATTGTGTAGTTCTGGTCGCCGACTCTACAGAATGACATTACCACATTATTAAGCATGAGTTCAGACATGGGTTACCAAACTGATCTCATCCATCAGGCTCAATGAATACCACAGAAGGTGTAGGCACTGGGTGGGTCCCTTTTGTGTGAAATCAGCTTTTTGAGACCTATAAATTCCTTCAGCATTTATTTGAACACATCGACTACTAATGAACATATATTTAGGAGGCCAAGATTATAATATTTTAGGTCCTGTTTGTCTGATTGTTAATAGGATTACGCCGAAACTATTGTTCGTGGATATTTATGAAATGACTCTTCTATAATGATATTGATGATGGTGACAATGACAAACAAATAAATTTGACAGAAATATTTTTAGATACATAGCATTGTATTATGTTCACTGAATAAAATATTTACGTTCCAGCAGTCAGTCAGTCAGTCTCTCTCTCTCTCTCTCTCTCTCTCTGAACTGTCGTCTAGGTAACGATACCACACCCCACCACCTCAGTTTGTACACACATTCCTGAATTGACAGGCCCCTCCGTTCCCCACCAAGCACTTCTATTAGTCTTCCTTACTTTCTTCCTGCCAACCTTCCTTCCCTCCTACCTCCTGCCTGCCTGCTTCCCTATGCCATTCTCCCTGCCTGCCTGCTTCCCAATGCCATTCTCCCTGCCTGCCTTTTTCCTATGCCATTCTCCCTGCCTGCCTTTTTTCCTATGCCATTCTCCCTGCCTGCCTTTTTTCCTATGCCTTTCTCCCTGCCTGCCTTTTTTCCTATGCCATTCTCCCTGCCTGCCTTTTTTCCTATGCCATTCTCCCTGCCTGCCTTTTTCCTATGCCATTCTCCCTGCCTGCCTTCTTTCCTTCCCTCCTAACTTCTGCCTGTTGCTTCCCTATATATGCCATTCTCCCTGCCTGCCTTCTTTCCTTAACCCCCTCATACCTCCTGCCTGCATCCCTATGTCTTTCTCTCTGTCTGCCTTATTTCCTTCCTCTCTTCCTGTTTGCCTTCCTTCCATCCTACCTTTTCTTCCTTCGTCTGTTTCCTGACTTAGTTTGGAGGAATCAGCAGTAGCTCAAAAAGTTACTAAGATATTCTCCCACCTCTCTATCACATTAATCCCTTCGTCTTCTTTCAACTTTAAGGGAGGATTTTCTTGTTGGTGAATTGGAAGCTAGGTCTCTGACTCCTTCAAACTCTGCCACGAAACAGATCCCCTATTAGTATACCACTGATGGAGTCTCTTTTCTGGCCTATACTTTGGAGGAGTCAGTATAGCCTTCCAAATTACCAACAAAAAGAGAATTTCCCCTTAAGGACCATGTGATCGTGTATGGAAATTGCGGAGGCTTCTGATTCCTCCTGACCATGCCACGAAACAAGCTCCTTCCATATTAAGTGGTACTTCGTGGCAATATTTGAAGGACTCATTTATTACTAATTTTCTGACTGCATCACGTACAGAGTCCCTTAATTAAATCAATCAATCCTCTTTAGCAGACATTGATATCCTATACAGTATAGTTTTGTTATACATGATAGACCCATTAATTATGGTTATCAACTTATCAGAGTGTACGTGAACCCCCCCTCCCCTCCCCCACCCCCACCCACTACCTAGCTCCCTCTCAACTATGTCCAATAAACGATTTTAGATGGTCGATAGGATGTGTGCGTTCGTGCGTGCGTGCGTGCGCGTGAGTGTATGTGTGTGTAATAATGTTCATATTTATGTGTATATTTATGAACGTATGTGGATATGTGATTATGTATGCTTACTTTATAGGTGTGTACTGTAGGTATGCACACACAAATATGTACAGCAGCTTGCATGTTTGTGTGTACGTATTGTTATTATATACCCTGAATTGAGAGGTACACAACTGTAAAGATTAGGCTTGAAGGACTTGTAAGGATTGGTAAGATTTGTAAGACTTGTAAGATTAGGCTTGAATTAAGGACTTGAATGTGTTCCAAGTTGGTTACCAGTGATATGAACAGGTGGCATGTAGACTTGGAGGAATAAATGGGGAGAAAACGGGGAAAACAAATGAACAGAGTCATATCCCTTTACGACAACATTAAATATTGCACCAAGCCAACTAGATGCTTTACAAGTGTATGAGCTATTAAGGACCCGTGTGATGTTAGAAAATTGGAGGTTAAAGAATTTTTCATAAATTGCCACGAAACACCACCGATATTGAAGGAGCTTGTTTCGTGGCATATAGTCTGGAGGAATGAGAAATCACGATCACAGGGTCTCTTATTCAGGGGAGATTCTTTTTTTGGTGAATTGGAAGGTCTCTTATTTCTCCAAACAATGCCATGAAACTTATCCCCTATTAGTGCCATTGAGAGTATCTGTTTTCTGGTATAATTAGGAGGAATCAGTAGCCCTCCAAATCACCAACAAGAGAATATCCCCTTAAGGTGTTCTTTTTCTGACAATAAGATATATTTAGTATTATGTACACTCAGTGGACATAAGTTTCAATACACATATGGATAAGTCAACAAATTATTGACTAATGTTTTCACCTTCTCATAATTATGATGTTATTGTTTTGAATAGTGAGTGAGTAACTGTTTGTAGTGAATTAGAATATGGCACCTAACATATTTATTGGAAATTTTTTGGCTAACAAACAAGTAATTAAGCTGTTAAAAGTAAGTCACTTCAATGTGGATATTATTATTGTCCGCGACTGTACAGTGTACACTCAGTGGATAACAGTACGTGATACAGAACCGTATGAATGGTATGCAGATCTATTTAAGCATTTTAAGGGACCCTGTGATGTAGTCAGAAAATTGGAGGAAAGCGAGTCCTTTAATTAAGCAAGTCCTCATAGATTTTAAACTGCAGCCCGAACAAGTCCTAAGAGATTTTAAAACTGCATCCTGAACAATTCCTCATGGATTTTAAAACTGCTTCATCTTTAACGCATATACCAAAAAGTTCCCTTCCATCTTCATTTCTGCTGCTTTTTTTCATGTCAGTCAGTCTCGGTGAATTTTTATTTCTGTTGTCTGGGGTCATGTAGTATAATTTTGTAAACCTATGCATTAATTATTGTGTATACGTCAAATAGATAATTATAAACCATCCTACTAAAAGGCAATGACATCTGCTGGTTCTGGCATCACTGCATTGTTATTGGTGTTGTGACTGATCTGGCAACACCGTCACCACCACCATCTTCAAGTCCAACAAGATACATTGGCAGTAAATTGTGTGAGTTTTCTATATTGTATTGTTGTGATTTATATTAATGGTGTTTTTATGGTTTACTATAATAATAATAATAATAATATATACGAGTGAATAGAAAAGGAAGGTAAGTAAAGTACAGAATTCGGTAACTATCTACTCTATTGGCCGGTTGGTATTACGATGTTTTTACCTTCTATACCCACTAATTTAGGCAAATATTGAAAGAATTACCGTTATTGCATACGGTTTTTCTACCTTCATTACCCACTTATTTAGACCATTCTAACACTATTTTCTTCTGTGGCATTTTCTCCGCAAATGCCCCATTTCCAAGATAGGGCATATTCAAATGGGGCATTTTGAAATTAGCCTGACCTTACCTGACCTAACCTAACCTAGACCGCATCAGACTACCGTGACCTAACCTGGGCAGACTACCGGGACCTAACCTGGGCAAACTACCGGGAAATAATCGTGGTAAAGTACAGAAAATGACCGGGACAAAGTACTGGGACCTAGCCGGATCTGGCAACAATGCTACAAAACGGTAATTCTTTCAATAAATACCCATTCTAAGACTATTTTCTTCTATGGCATTTCCTTCGCAAATGCCCCATTTCCAAGATAGGGTATATTCAAGTGGGGCATTTTGAAATTAGCCTGACCTTACCTAACCTAACCTAGACTGCATCAGACTACTGTACTGTACAGTAAATTCTCTTTGTACATTACACACCCACACACCCAGTGGATAATTATACTGTACACAGATTCATTACAAATAGTGCAATACACACCCATAACACCAACAGTTCAAAACAAGGCATTACTGTATTGCTGTTAGGATAATGTTGAACACAAAAATTAGAATCTTTAAATGATATAAGACTGATATTATTGTTTCAGATTTGCAGTTGATGAAAGGCAGACTATCTATTCACAAAAAGAAGAGTAAAAAACTAACACCAGCTACAAAAATAGCAAGGAGAAGCAGGGAAAAATACTGCAAGAAGGAATTGAACCAGAGACTTGATAACTGGAGACAACATCATAGAGCTGGCCTCCTGCGAGAAGAACTTGAAAAAAACTACATAGACAAAGAAGGATCATTACAGTGGCTCAAGAATGGGGTACTGGGATTCGACAGGGATAGAGTCATAGCCGGGGCTCAAGATCAGGGACTACAGTACTTACAAATGGTTTCAAGAAAATGGCAGGAATATCTCCAAATGACCAATGCAGATTCTGCCACGCAGCTGTTGAGAGCACGAGCCACCTAATATCTGGATGCCAAACCTTGATGGCGGAAGGACATTACACCACGCGGCACAACAAGGTTTGTAAATATCTGCACTGGAAAATTTGCAAAGAAATGCAAGTGGAAGCCGTGGAAAAAGTCTGGGAGCACGAACCGCCACCGCTCGCTTCAAATGGAAATATCACCATATTCTATGACAAACTTATCCCAGCTGGCAGATACATCGAGGGAGGAGCAATTAAGCCCGACATCGTCATATGGGATAGAGGAAAGAAAACAGCCAAGATCATAGATGTAACAGTCCCCAATGACTACGGGCTAAATAGAGCTGAAAGGGAAAAAATCACCAAGTACCAAGACCTAAAAAATGACCTGAGAACAACATGGTCATTAAAAGAAATAGATATTTTATCGGTAGTGGTAGGCGCGACGGGTATTATGAAGAAGAACCTAAAGGATTACCTTTAGGCTATACCCGGACGACCAAGCGCCTGTGAGGTGCAGATTGCTGCCATCAAGGGAACTGTCACCATTCTGAAGAGGGCCCTTGGATACAAGAAATTCAACGCTTAGGGTGTAACTATAGGCCTCGGGGAGAGGCCCATTGCTACCCCGCTGAAAATTCTGCTAAGAAGAATAAAAAAAGAGAGAGGAATGAAAAACTTTGAATGTGATGTATGTGGTAAAAAGTTTGCGAACAAAGGTAATCTAAGGAACCACATACTTTTTCACTCAGGTGTGAGGAACTTTGAATGTGCAGAATGTGGTAAAAAGTTTTATTCAAAATTCAACTTAAATAGACACAAAACAGTTCACACAAGAACAATTTAGAATGTAGTGAATATGGAAAACAGTTAATGAGTAAAACTGACATGAGAACCTTGGCGGCAGTGCTTTTTTTAAGTTAAGTTCACTAGTTCAGTATGTCCCTGGCAGTCGTGGAGGGAGGACGTCGATGTTATGTCTCCGTAATTTGAGGCCATTTGGACTCCTTTACATTTATTCCAGGTGAGTTTGTGGTTAGTACAAACTGTGAACAATGCATTATACTGTGTCATATGTGTGTAATAGTGTGTATATATATTATTACGCGATTGCGTGTTTTTGAGGGTCATATGTTTGAAAGGTACCTTGGTGAAAATGGCTTCATACATTTGAATGGTACAGTATTGAGTGTGGTTGGCCGGGGGGAGGAATACATTGGCTGCCAGCTCATAGTATATTACTAGTTTTGCTGTAATTAACACACCATCGCTTCATTTGTTTTTCTATTTCCTTCTTATGTTAGTTTGGTTGTGGGGTGTACCCTTGCTAGGCTGGGTTTAGTATGTTTTGTTGGTTAATGGGGTCATTTTTGACACAAACATAGTTATCCACTCTGACTCCTTGGTATCCCACATGTTTATGTTTTTGTTTATATAATACCAGTGGTGTTTTTTTTGTTGGTAAGTGTGTGGAGATAGTTTAGTCTATACGGGGCGGTATTACCACAAATTAACACCACTGTGTTGTATTGTTATTATAATGTAGTGCACTTGTCCCCCATACAGTTCGTAGAATCCTAAGTGATTGATTCTGTACAGTAGCCTCTCTACAGAGCTGGGTGGTCGGCTCATAGTGAAGTACAGTTTAGAATCTGGGTTATACTTCTGTGATGAAGTCAGACCTTTTATTATTTCCGTTGGTTGCCTGTGCAGTTGCTTATTCCTGTACGTGGTTGAGGGGTATGGTTGTTTATTCCCATGTGGGTTATGATGCTTACCGAGTCTTCTGTGGCGTCCTCGGTTTCTGTTGCTGTGGCGTAACAATATATAATAGTATTTAAGGCAGATTTAGCTATATATGTATATCTTGAATCTCAGGGTATCCATTTTCAAGCCAATATTAATAATTTTGTATCTGTTAATTTCATTCTTTGCGACTTTTTAACATTTAATTGTCATCCTAAACTGATTCCTTAGTCATCATATCCTTAACAAGTAATGATAGTGTATTAATGGTTGCTAAATGATTCTGTGTATATAAAACTCAAGAAGTGGTGTGTTAATATGGGGTTGGTGAGGTGGAAATGGTATGTTTATGCTCTAACTTAAAGGGAGGACCTCTTTTTGGTAAATTGGAGTGCTACTGATTCCTCTAAAGTATGCCAGGAAACAAATCACTTCCCTTAAGGTCTTAGTTCTATATTGGTGGGCTACTGATTCCTCCAAAGTATGCCACCAAACAGACAGATCCCTTGTAAAAAAGTAACATTGATAAGGTCATCTTGTTTCGTGGCATAGTTTGGAGGAATCTGAGAGATTCCAATTCACACAAAACAAGAGAATTTCCCATTAATTAAATTGTGATATAAGATTTTGCTCAACAACATTGATACTCATATGGCTTAAAGGAACAGTATACTTTTGGTACATTGGAGTGCCTTGCTTCCTCCAAAGTATGCCAGGAAACAGGACCAGATGAACAAATATAATGGTATCCTGTTGCTTAGAATAGTTTGGAGGAATCTTTTGGTCTAGATTTACCACCAACATTGTACTACCCCCTTATAACCGCTCAGTAATACATCCTTGAATAGGTCATGCAATAAGCAATATCCTATGTTAATACAGTATTCTTTAAGGAGCTTTACAAAATAATAATCCCAGTTTCCTTCATTTGCAAATTCTGAAGAACTGTCCCTCTTTTCTTTCTATTTACTTCCTGCTTGCTGTTTCACCTCTCTATCACCTTATTCTGGCACTATATGATCTCGCTGTTGTGGCGCCTAATATCAGTGTTTATTGTTTTGTTATATCAGCATTTTACAGACAAATTATGGTGTTTTATATCACCTCAGTGTATTACCCCTATACTGTAGCATGACAACTTGGGCAATATTCAAAAACATTCGTGGTGCATACGATAGCATGGAACCAGTACGATGGCGCCATAGAAAAATAACAGAGCCATTGTACCGTTACCACACACCAATGTCGACACCATGGGTGTTTTTGCCTAGTTATTAAGCTTTATCATCTGTGACTCTCCATGATCAAGTAACTCATTTCTGCTGCTCTTACTAATGTTCCTTATACATTGTCTACATCTCACTCTCATGCTGACTAAAAGGGGCTTTCACTCCTCCAACTGTCCCTTTTTTTCATCTATTACCTTTTGTGCTTACTGTCCCACCTCTCAATCACCATCTTTCTTGGGCGCTATATGACGTCGCTGTTACGATGTCTAATACAGGGTATAAATTAATCAATCACTGTCATTCTCACATATTCCTTCTCCCAGCCATTACCTTTCCTCAATAAAAATGTAAATAATTACTATATTTTTATTTTCAGGTGTGAGTAGACATGATCCACTTGTTATACATGGAAGACCCTTGAACTTACTGAGGTGGTGGTGGCGGTGAGGGAACTGCCGTGTGGAGATGTGTGGTGGTGAGGCAGCTGCATCATTATGGGGATGTGCTGTGGTGAGACAGCTGCAGCTTGGTGAAGATGTGTGGTGGTGAGGCAGCTGCAGTGTGGTGGTGACACAGCCGCAGCATGGAGGAGTAGTGTGGTGTGTGGTGGTGAGGCAGCTGCAATGTGGTGGAGCTGTGTGGTGTAGCAGTAATGGAAGAGGTTATATTTCCCTGGAGATGTAGGCTCTAGGGAAAGGTGTCACTTCATCACCATCAAACATCATAGCGTCAGTTTTTCGTGGTAGGTAGTTTTCTCATCGTAACTCTTGAAATAATAGTTTATAAGACCAACACATTACTCACAATTTAATTTTCATACTCATAAAAAGGTTCAAGTGTTATCTTTTGCTATTCAGCCATTGCAGCTTAGCACAGTAGAGAATATATTACAAGTGAGCTGTAAACCATATAGGAAAATAATTTAGTAAGGATTTTCAGACTTGTCATCGTGAAGAAATAATACCGTACCGTATAGATTTTCCCTGTATTGAACCCCCAAACATCAGTACAGTACAGCAGTAAATTCTTAGATATTATTTTGTGACATGATAATTGAATGATGCCCAAATGGTGTGATTGCTTGGATATATCTTGATTCACCTCAGCTCCAACTAGTACAGATGTTCAGTCAAAAGTCATGTGTTGCTCACGGCATAACCCCTCTCTACCTCCATGCAGTTCTTGTTTCTTGCCTAAAATATACATCGGTTTTGCATTGAGGTTTTCTCTTTACCCTCACTGTTAGTCTTTATACTGAATCTTATAATTATACAGTTGGCCTCGGGAATTCGTATACACCACTGTGACATCAAGTATTCGTAACAACTGGAAAATTTTGTACAGTAATTTCTTAACACCTAAATTTTCTAGTACCGTAAAACTCCCTAACTTTGGACTGCGCCATAACTTCGGACATTTTGCGAAAAAATGTAATGATTCAACTGTACTGGAAGATTGTGCTATATTTGCCAAAAATAACGATGGTGTTAGTTAGGGGAATGTTCAAAGACTATTATGTATAAATTTTATTATAATAGCTTGAATATGTGTGGGTGAAAATATTCGACAAATGCAATGAAAAAAGAGTGCATTTTTTAACCCTGCAAAACTTTGTTCACACAGAACAAAGAGTTTTAATTGTAAGAACGTGAATGGTACGATTATATGTGGACACTCTCTGTAAGTACTGTGCAGTAAACAAATTTAAAATATATGCATGCATAACCGTGTTATAATTTTTTAATGAATATTTCTATTTTTTACAGAAAAAAGTCCCAACTTCGGACAGACAAATTAATACGGTACCGGTACTTGACCGCAAGCAAAGAATGATTTTTTATGTAGATGTATGTAAACCTATGGCATAAGTAATGATACCGGTAACCAAATAATAGTTCTGTAAGATTGTCAGTACTACCAGTACCAAAGTTATTGCCTGTAAGGTGCTACAGTATGGTGCCTTAACCAGTAATGAGTTTTTATTTTGAAGAAAAAAGTTATATTAGTTATTTAGTTATAGTATTTTATACAGGTAATCAAGTCAAGGGATACAGGAAGTGGGTGTGTGTCCGAAGTTCAGCCAGCGTGTCCAGAGATTGATGCTGTTAACCATTCTCATGTTTAATGGGAAAATACAACCCTGTCCGAAGTTGGGAAGAGCTGTCTGAAGTTAGGAAATTTCTGCCTAACTTCGGACACTTGAAAATTGAAAAAAAAAAAAAAGAGCACGAATTTAGCATACTTAATTTTTTGTTTTTATATGGATTTAGTAGGTACTCTACCTGGCTACCACATGACACCAACAGGAATAAAATTGCACCATTATGAACAGAGTTATTCACTAAAACATGTAAAAATGTCTGAAGTTAGGGTGTTTTACGGTAGTTATTTAGTCAATACTTGAATCAATCAGCAGAACAAAATTCTTTCCTCTCAGTGGGACAAGCTCACTCTCCATCAACATCCACCTTCAAGCTTCGTCTCTCACACATTATTCCCACATTTTATTGATTTATTCTTTCCTTGACTCTTTATTCAAAACTCTTGAAAGTCTGGTAAACTTTTAATTGCATAAAATTAATTAATGTATGTGTATGATTTTTTAGAAAGAAATTTTTTTAATGCCATTGTTTTCTTGCAGGCAGTGATAAAGTCAATATAAAAGACTACACACACAGCCTTCAGTGACCAATATAATACAAGACAAGATATCAACTGCCAAACTCAGCCTTCAATTCACTTAGACCTTCCCTATGTCTCACCCCATACGTTGGGTGAGTATCATCATGGTTATCTAGGTTGTTCTTATGGGAGGAAGTAATCAGTTGTGGTCAAATTGGAGAGGTACTGATTCCTCCAAACTCTGGCTTTCTAACAAAATTTGGAGAAATTGGGTGACCTACAATTCCCCCTCAACAGAATACTCCCCTAAAGTAAAAACAACAGCCTAGAAATTTTTTTTCAAACTGGAGTAAGTTGTGGATTTGCAAAATGTTGGACTGCAGGTAAAAGCTCCTTCCATATGAGAGGCAAAAAACACGGTGGGCACAGGAAACTCAGTGAAATTCTTTCGCCTTTTATCACTGTTACCAGATCAAACAGTCCCCGGCAACCTTTGGACACTTGTGCCCACCAAGCACCCACATTGTTATTGGTGAAATATTAATATTCCTCCAAACTGTGCCTACCCCAGTGTGAATTTTGGAGGAAACTTGTCTAAACTAGCAAAAGAAGCATTACCTATACTTATCTAGTCAGTAATATGAAATTAATCAGTTTGGAGGAAATAACAACATGCAGGTCACCATCTTTAAAGCCCCTTAAACTTTTACTCCACAGATTGAAAATGGAATGTACACAGTCCATGACCTATTGTCACTTTTCTTTGGCTTGTCATGCTGTATGTATTTATTTATTTATTTTTTTACTTACTTAAAACTGGTTAGTTGTTATTTGTCCAACTAAAGAATCTCCCCCTAAGAGCATTGTACAGAAGTCACAAGCCAAGGAATCAGTTTGAGTGAAAATAATGGATATTTCTTTTGTTGAGTTACTGAACAGGAGGCTAGCCGATTCCTCCAGGTCATGCCACAGAACAGACTCCGGGAGTCTGTTCTGTGGCACAGTCTATAGGAGTTAGATAGCTTCCTGTTGAGGTGGTTCAATGGATACTTTACTCAGTCACTTTTTTGTACTTCCAGATATCCATGGATGGAACTTTACAATCCACTGAAGAGAAGCAGCAGCAAGGAAGGAAGAAAACAACAAAGATAATGAAGACAACCAAGGAAGAGAACAACAAGGATAATGAATACAACCAATGCACAACACTTGTATATAACATTGTTTAATATATATATATTTAAGAGCAAAATTAAAAATAACATTTTATTCTCCCCATTAATGCTGTTTATCATACTTGAAAGTGTCTCCCTTACAAAACAAACTGTCTCACAACTTTCCCTTTCTTGCCTTTTCCAGGAATACAAAATGAAAAGTTTTAGTCCAATGTGTTCGTTTATTAAGGGGCCTGCAATCTAAAACCACAGCTTCCTCCAAACTGTGCCAAAAAAAAAGATTCCTTGAGTAGAGTCTTTTATGGCAGTCTGAAGGGATGGCTAGTCTTAAATTTGCATTCCCCTTAATAAACCAACACACTGAACATCTTTACCTTTCATCTTCTGTTGTTAAAGCCAGGAAACGAATGGGGAAGTTGTGAGTAAAATGAGTAACCTGTTGTGGGAGACTCAAAGGCTAGTGATTCCTCCATACTATGTCTGGAAACTGACTCCCACCATAGTACTGTAGAATAGGGGATGTGTTGTACAGAAATGTTTGGAGGGCTACACAAGCTCCAATTTGTCCACAACAGATTACTCAAGATGTCATGACACTGATGGCATAATGCTGGCAACTGATTCCACAAAAACACCTGACTGGCATGAGGGAATAGTCTGAATACTGGCACATTCTGCAGGAATCAGTAGCCTTCATTTTGCCTTTTCTATAATCATTGAACATACAATATCTACTTTAACAATTTTAGGGTGATGAATTAATACTATTTTTATCTCGGAAATTATCAAAATGTAAATTGCATGATACTTATCAACTTGATTCAATATAAAGGCAATATAGATGTAAAAATTCTTCACCCTACAATACTGAATGGATTACAGCAGGCCCGCAATATAACATAGGCTACATTTACAGTCCTTGTCTATCCAATCAATACAGTTCCATTAAAAGTTTATATGAGAATGAAGTCCACAAACCTGAGAAAACACTTGCACGGTCTTGCATGAAAAACTTAAGAGGGGGACGACAAAGGTACCAAATTTCTGGTAATATGTAATCTGCAGTACTGTATTATATTTGAGGAACTGCCTTCCATTTAGGGGCTACTATACTTTTGGTTCATTACATCACTTTAATTCCTCCAAAGTATGCCAGGAAATAGGACCAACAAAAATATTAGTGCCTTCTTTCTTGGAATGCTTTTGAGGAATCGGTTGCTCCAGATATACAAACACTGCCGTACCCCCCATAATGTTTAACCACTATTTAGTTCTATGCTCTAGTTATGGGTGAAAATTCAGTAGCATAGTTTGAGTTTAAGTTTAACTCATAGGCCTATCCACACGGGCGAGCTTTGCCCTGCAAACTTTGCCTGTGTGACATCAGAAATGTAGAAATCACGAACTTGTATGACGTCAGAAATGGAGAGGCCGCGAGTTTTCTCCATTACTGACGTCACAGCAGGGAAAGACTGCAAAGCAAAGCTCGCCCGTGTGGACGGGGCCTTACAACACATTATTACCCTGGTGGTAATATTCCAAATGCATATTATCTTTTCAGTCTGATGGTAAAATGTTCAACTGGGATCCCTGATGTTTCCATCTTCAATAATTTTGGTTGATGTGACTCATACCTCGACTTGTCACTGATAACTATTAGCATATTCCTTCACTCTGAACACTTGACTACCAGCAACATACCACCAATACACAATTTTTCAGATCCTCCAAAGCTTTCTTAAGCTAAATGACATTATCAACCATCGAAGATATTATTAATACTGTATGGATCTTGCTGTCATTAATTTCACTCTGTTCAGCTTCATGATTTTAAGCACACCCATTATCTATCTTTAACTCAAATGCCTCATTCCCTTTGGGCAAGTTCAACATTTATCTTGATTATTACTTGCAAATACTCCTTAGATTTGTTAGTCAGAGTTTTTTTCAATAATAATAGCGAGTCAAAATGTAAGTAAATCAGAGGCGGTCATTTACCTGAAAGATTGCCAAAAATACTTTTTAAAAGAGTGTGGAGGAAATAGCAGCTTCCAATCCACCAACATTTTTTCACTCCCCTCAGCATGACTGGTATCACAATTTTGTTACACTTCCCGGATTGTATACTGAAGGCAGATTTTTCTAGCAAAGCTAAGGAAGCTGGAAGGGGTCATCAATTTGTAGCGGAATGGTGGTGGTGGTGGATAATAAATTGTTGGTGGTGAAAGCTGTACTGGACTATAGTTGGTGATGATGGTGGTGGTTACAGTGACTTGTTGGTGGTCAAGGTTTTGGTGTTGGTGGTAATTCTAGTAGTGGTCCTGGTGGTGATGGCAACATTGGTGGTGTTGGATGATGTAGTTGTACTAAGGATGAATGATGATCACACAGTTCCCGATCTTGTGTTGCAGTAATCCAGCTCGACATAACTGCAAATATACTGTATTGTACTCATACAATAATAAATGTGTTGAAAAGGGTAACTTTGTTGTGGTACTGACATACATACAACTCGGCTATACATACAACGCTAAACTCTCCTCATTTTCATAAAAATGGAGTTGGTTATCATAATCCCTAACTTGAATTCAGTAATATAAAATATATATATTTGGCATTGACTGACCTGGTTGAGATGGTTTATATACAAGGAGTGTATACAGCACCAATATACAATGACTGGACCATAAAGGCAACGAAGTACATAGTGAAGGTGAGCCTACTCAGAGGCTGGCAGCTGGGGTGAGGTAAGGAGGAGTTGAGTGCACCTGTAACCACACACCAATATATAATGAAGCTGAAGTCATCATACCATCTGAACTGAAGTTATCAACACCCAAAAAAAACACTACGAGTGGATGAAGTAACAGCATTTGAGTTTGTGCCATTCCTATTCCCTTTCAAAGGCCTAGTACCTATCAATTATAGTTCATTAGTAGAGCCCACCTCCAAAAGGACTTATGGTAGGAAACTATCATCCAAAGGACTGCAATGCTCCCAAGCCACTCTGCTGAGAACCTGATGTGATGGTGATGCCTTGTGTGAGAGGTCTATGGTGGACCAAGAGGCCGTATGCAAGAACAAAAATTTTTTGTGGTGTTGACAATGGCATGGTACCAGTACTATGAGTGTGTTGTTTGCTTATGGGGCCTTCATACTGGTACCGTGCCATCGTCAACACAATGAACATTTTTGCATGCTGCCCAAGGTGTTGTAGTCTGCTATCCCATACATCACCAGCAGAGTTAGTGTGACTGCCACTACCCATCCCAGTGCTGCCTGCCACTGTTTGTACACAGTAAGTACAGTACAATAGCAAAGGTTTTATTGTGCTGATGGCAGCTTAATAATTTGTAGTACTGTACAGTCACAAGCAGGTGTGCCTTCAATACCTAGAGACAGTAAAGAAATGCACAATAAGATCTCCAGTGGAATTAATTCGTTTGTGAATTGGACTGTTCAAGGCTTCAACCAAAGTGCTCATGACTGTACTTGAGAATATATGCAACACTGCTACAATAATGGTTGTAATATATGACGGATACTGTTATCTGGCCACAACCATAGTCACCCCAAGAAGCTCCTAAAAAGATTTCAATTATTACTGTACTAATACATACAGTGTTGTAATACTATGGTGATGGTGGTGGTGGTGGCAGCTCCAGTCACCAGGATGGGAAGGGATGGGTTGTGCTGTCAATCTGCCAACATAGGACTGCATTAAAGGGGGTAGTACAATGATGGTGGTGGTAAATCTGGAACTACTGATTCCTCCAAACTATTCCAAGCAACAACAACCGGCCAACACCATTATTTTTGTTCATCTGGTCCTGTTGTTTCCCGGCATACTTTGGAGGAATCAAGGAGCTCCAATGTACCAAGAGTGTATTAAGGACCCCCGTGTTGTATTCAGAAAATTGGAGGTTAGCGAGTCCTTCAAACATTGCCACGAAACATACAGACCTATATTTGTTTTGTGGCATGGTCTGGAGGAATTAGAAGCCTCCAATTCCCATACACGATCACAGGGTCCTTACCACTTAACTAATCCATATAATCTGTGAACCCATGTGTGTGTGTGTCTCTAATTTGATGTACAGTATTAGCTGGTATAGTATTTAGCAATTATTCAGCATTCAGCAAACAAACATCCATAAATCAAAATGGTGTCATCGTACATGTATCACACCATCGTGAACACCATGAAAATGTTAATGATCATAATACTAAGAATACAAAGGAATACAAAGGAAGTACAGGTAAAAGGAGGCCTGGTGGCCGTTTACGAGGGTACCTGGTTACCTACAACTAAACTATACTACTAGTTGAAGGAAAGGATAGATAAAGGGCAAGGCTCCTCCCCACCCACCACTCCCACCGGATACACCGGTTGGAAAAAGATGGAACCTTATTTGCTATAAAGAGCAAACAAGGACTACTTAAAAAAATATATATAATATACCCAAAGCAGTGTTTGCTTTTTTGCTCGCTGCAAGACACTGTGCAGTTGCCTTTAGGTCACTACTAATGATAACACCTAAGTCCTTTTCCTCCTTTACTTTAGCCAAGTTCTTCCCCTGTACTACTTCCTACAAGAATCACCTTGCGTTTTTCTCCATTAAATTTTAACAGCCATTGGTCACTCCAGTCCGGAGTCTAAATCATTTAAGTATTTAATGATTAAATTTAGCACTGTCCTTTTAACACAGGGCAGTATATCACTTATACATACAGTAGGCTCTCAATATAAGATTATTAAATTTAGTATTATCCTTTTAACACAGGCTCATTAAATTACTTAATCTGTATGATAATGAATAACAGAAGACTACTGTACACATAAAGTATCTTATTTCTAGGGCCTACTGTACATGAAACAACTTTAGTTAAGGGGATTGGAGTGCCTTGATTCCTCTAAAGTATGCCAGGAAACAGAGCTGGAACAACAAACGTAATGGTGACCTGTTGTTGCTTGTAATAGTTTGGAAGAATTCGTTGCTCCAGATTTACTACCAACAACACCGTACTGTCTCCTTAATTAAGAAATGTGCACTCATCACAAAAGGTATCAACTATGAATTCCCACCGACTGAATCCAGGGTTTAGTTATGTATAGTTGTCCACATGAATTCTTATACAGGCTATATGGAAAGAGAGGTTATTATTCTGGCATACTTTAATTGGAGGGAAGAATCAAGGCATTGCAATGTAGGTTGGCCACAGGTAGTCTATATGGAAAGAGATTGATCATTATTCTGGAAGAATTTCAATGAATAGTCCATCAATTAAGTGACTTGGTGATTAGTAAAACAACAAACCTAATAATAATGTTGTATTGCAACTACACAGTCTTATATTTTTAGTCGTAAGATGATTGAATTTAGCACATTTAATACAGGTTCAGTAAATCACTTATAGTCTGTACGGTAATGAATAACAGCACCCTCGAAAAGTATTTGGTGATCTTCAATTAGTGTAAAATGAAGCGGTGAATAAAAGTATTAATTCATTGTACCGTATATAGAGGGTTAACTGTAAATTTTATGATTACACCACACATAATACCTTCATACCTGATCCTTCATTCATTTAGGTGTTTAATGATTTTTATGAGTAATTTAACTCTTATTTGGTTTGATATGGTCCACTGGTTGAAGATCCACTCATTGAAGATCACCCTATTACCAAACAGACTAAGTGATTTACTGAGCTTCTGGTAAAAAGATATATGTGTTAAATTTATTCATCTTACTGTATATCAAGGGAAGACTGTAATTGGAGGTGACAGCTGTAATTGTCATCATCTCACCATTTTATTGGACATTGGAGTAGTAACTGTAGTGATGAAGGTTCCAGTGTGATGTTATGTGTGTGTGTCTTCATAACAACTTCAATACACAACCTGCAACAGAACAAAAGTAAATGTAAGTGTAGGGGCTCGGCCATGAGACAAAGAAATATATTTTGGTGCACAGTGGAACCATTGGGTCATATTCAAGAACATCTGTAGTGCATATGATGGTGCGGCACCGGTACAATGACTCCATAGATAAACAACAGAGGCATCGTACAGGTACCATGCCATCGTCAACACCACGGATATTCTTGTATACAATCCATTGCTACAGACATGTTCACATTCAAATTGGACAAGTATGGTTATGCCAGGAAAATGGACCAGGATAACAAAAATAAAGGTAGCTTGTGGTTGCTTGGAATGATTTGGAGGATTCAGTTGTTCCAGATTTACCAACACTGTACAGTACAGTATGTATAGTAGCTCAAAAAGGTATTGGAACTATATTTGTGATAAACAACTTGAAAAATCAGCTATGTGA
Organism: Petrolisthes cinctipes; assembly: GCA_033782935.1. Lineage (NCBI taxonomy): Eukaryota > Metazoa > Arthropoda > Malacostraca > Decapoda > Porcellanidae > Petrolisthes > Petrolisthes cinctipes. The sequence goes on from JAWQEG010004173.1 coordinate 36,913, forward strand.
TTTGAAACACGCCCTAAACTTTGCCCTGAAGATTTCAGTTGCCATGTGACATTTATGCATTACATCTCAGTTCCTACAGTTAAGGCGAATCAGTGCTTCGATTAATTAATACTTGTATATTATTAACATTACTGTTTGTCTGGAAACACCAATCTGACTTACAATTTCAGGTATTTATTGAAAGAATTATCGTTTTGTAGCAGTGTTGCCAGATCCGGCTGGGTCCCAGTATTTTGCCCCAGTCATTTATTGTACTTTATCACGATTATTTCCCGGTAGTTTGCCCAGGTTAGGTCACGTAGTTTGCCCAGGTTAGGTCCCGGTAGTCTGATGCGGTCTAGGTTAGGTTAGGTCAGGTCAGGTAAGGTCAGGCTAATATCAAAATGCCCCATTTGAATATGCCCTATCTTGGAAATGGGGCATTTGCGGAGAAAATGCCATAGAAGAAAATAGTCTTAGAATGGTCTAAATAAGTGGGTAATGAAGGTAGTAAAACCGTACACAATAACGGTAATTCATTCAATATTTACCCAATTTCAACATTGATGTTGCCCTCCTGGTGAAGAGGTATGAGGCGTTGACATGTTAAGAGCTATCAGGCGTTTATGTGTTTTCTTGTAAAGTTTCTATTGTGAATGTATCTTTCTTATAAGAGCTATACCATCTCGACTGCAATAGAAAGCAATGCAAAATGTGAAGCACTAACTAAAGCCTTAAGGAGACTGTTCAAATTGAAAAAACCATGGCACTGTTTTGTTGGCCTGACAGGCAGGGCCTGTGTGTATATGGATGGCTTAATACCAATAAGGATTTATCAGAGTTGTAATGTAACTATTCTTATCACATTTTGAAAATCTGAAAACCAATATAAACAACCTTGGATAGCACTCCATACGTTCCAACCTTACCGTAGCAACATGAGTGACCCACAATTTACCATTTCAAAACTATCTACCCCCTGAGTTCCAATACTTTTTTAAGCTACTGTAGAATTGGCCACAGGAATTCTTACACAGGTTATATGGAGAGAGAGGTTATTATTCTGTAAATACCGCAATGAATGGTCTACATAGTGACTCACTGATTGTAAAAACACAAACCTAATAATAATGTTGTATTGCAGTTACGTAGTCTTTCATTTTCTATATGTTTTAAACCCTCGAAAACAAGTGTGTGTACTAATTCTTGTGGCCAATAATACTTTTCACTTAACCAATATACTGTACGGTCCACACCATCGTATAGGCTACACCATTGATATCCCTGCATATGGCTCACGAATCCACAACTATGTACCTTGGCTAATGGAGTACTGTACTTCATTGGATGATGCGGTAGCAATGCGTTGGTCCGGGGTTCAAGTCCCAACGGGTACACTTGGGAATTTGAGTGGATCATTTTCTGGGTTGTTACACCTTTGCTGCTTCCAATCTGTGATGAACCAAATAGTTTTAGAATGGTCTAAATAAGTAGGTAATGAAGGTAGAAAAACTGTACTCAATAACGGTAATTCTTTCAATATTTACCAAAAAGAATAAAAACATCATTAATATAATAAATCACAACAATACAAATAAGAAAACTCACACAATTTACTGCCAAAGTGCCAATATATATCTTGATTCTTGAAGATGACGGTGGCCGTGTTGCCAGATCAGAGTCACAACAATGCAGTGATGCCAGAACCATATGTCCCTGCCCCAAAACACTTCTCTAATTTTATTATTTTTGTTCAGTTTAATCCAATATTATCGTATTTTGGGCAAATGTATAGTGTAGTTATGGTGTTATATTTTTCAGAGGATAGTTTATAATTACCACTTTGACTACCTAACAGACACGTACACACATAAACAGACACGTATTGTCAAAGACAAAGGTCGTGTCGCTATCTTGTCCGATGATTTAATGTAACTCGTGAAACATAATGAAATCCACACCACAATAATGTTCATGCCCAGTATGGTTAGCTCTTTACCATATGTTTCCACCAAATTTAACGACCCAAATAGAAACTTCCATTGATACCTTTCATTATCATTCCTATCTTTTAGAGAGAGTGAGAGAGTTGAGAGAAGGAAACTTAAAAGAATATTTATACTATAGCCTATTAAGTTCTGGGCTCATTTTAGTTTCACCGTGATCTTTAAACAAGGGCCAGTGATCTTGAGTACATTTTATATGTCAGTCAGACAGTCCAAGGAATTCTTCATACAAATACACATTTCTCTTCCCCCAAATCAGGATTATGCGATATTTCAGAAGGGAAATATAACTAAGGTTCATATGCAAAACATTCTTTTTATTTACATTACAAAAATATAAAATATAACCATTAAAAAAAAAGTATCTGCAGTATAGATGTCACTCCGTTTACAGGCCCACAACCATTTTCTTTGTGTCTCCCTTTCTCTAGGAGTCTAGGTAAACGAAAGACCTTTACAGCTTTACAGTTTACCTTTTGGGAACTGTTATTGCGGCCATATACAACACATATCACCATTTTAGCACTGCACACCAATGTATATTTATGTTTTGCAATGCGCGGTCATCACGATACCAGTGACCCAGTGTACTCAATGTTTACCTGTGTGACCTCATAAACTGGGCATTGTGGGTAAAACCAAAGCTAAGTGAAATAAACTTACTGACATTACGAACCTTGCTCCAGTCCCCCGAAGCATAGTCGGTGTTCTGCTATTCACGAGAAATATTCATTCACAATAAATAATTTCTCTTATTAGACTGTCAGTTTTTTGCCACCTCTATTATGATATCTAGTGTCACACCAATATTTTTTCTTTTTCTCATCCTCCTTTTATTCATACAGAATAAATACTTTCTTTGTATTAAATTAACAGTGTTTTTTCACATCAATTGTCACATCTGTTTATTCTCCTGTCTCTCTCATAGGTTTTACTTTGCCAAACGACATTTCTCTGTTTATCTCGAGTCTCAGTCAAGTTTCTGTCATTTATATATCTTTGCCAGTGACATCTCTGTTTATCTCCTGTATCTATCGTATATATTTTCTATGCCAGTGAAATTTCTGTTGATTTCCAGTTTCTGTCATAACTATATATACTTTTTTTTTTACCAGTCATTATTCCTGTTTATCTACACTCTCTATCACGACATTTCTTTCTGTTTTTCTCCACACAGTGTCTTGTTTTATATTAACTCTGCCTTCAATCTCTTTTTATTCCACGCAGTCTCTCACCTTAGTTTTTTTTTTCACTTTGCAACCATGTCAACCAACTAACCAAGCAATCTCCAAGAGTATAGTGTGTCCCTCAGGCATGGCTCCGGATCAGTCAACCAACCAACCAACCAACCAACCAACCAAGCAAGCCATGAAAATCCTAGAGTATAGTGTGTCTCTCAGGTTTGGCCCCGGATCAGACATGGGTGGCGAGGGATCCTTGCATCACTTGGGTTCTTGGTGGGACAATATACTGACTGGGGTCGACTGGGATGCCTAGACGAGGGATAGTCGCGGCGGCATTGTGACCCCCTCCTCCTGCTCCTACTCCTCCAGGCCCTCCGTTCCCTCTAGACGTGGTGACGTGGAGGGACAGAGGAAGAGTAGATGAAGAGGAGGAGGGAGCTTTGTAGTTGTGATTAGCATAGCCATTGTTATAGGCATACATGGGATGCGAACCTGGTGGGGGGGTGTTTGTATATGACCCCATACCCCCACCAACAACACCCCCAACCCCACCACCTACACCCCCCATGATGTAGCCCCCCCCAGTAGCACCTATAGCAGTAGTATTGGTAGTAGTAGTAGGTGAGGTGGGGGCGTGTGGGGGGGACTGCGTGGTGGCTGAGGGGGGAATGGTGTTGGTGTTATTGGTGGTGTTGTTGTTGGTGAGGGTGGAATGGTCGACGTAGTTACCATAGGACAGTCCGCCTCTATTGTTGCTTATGTGACCGTTCTGTTGGGAGGAAAGGGGGAGAGTAAGTTAGTGAATGAATGAAGGTGTGTGTGTGTGTGTGTGTGTGTGTGTGTGTGTGTGTGTGTGTGTGTGTGTCAAGAAGTGAATGAGTGGGTAAACTGGTGTATGTGTGCGTGAATGATCTGGTGTGTGTGTGTGTGTGTGTGTGTGTGTGTGTGTGTGTGTGTGTGTGTGTGTGTGTGTGTGTGTGTGTGTGTGTGTGTGTGTGTGTGTGTGAATAAATGAATGAAGGAGTGTGAAGAAGTGAGTAAATGATATTGTGTGTATGAGTGAGTGAATGATATTGTGAATGAGTGAAGAAGTGTGTGGTGTGTGTGTGTGTGTGTGTGTGTGTGTGTGTGTGTGTGTGTGTGTGTGTGTGTGTGTGTGTGTGTGTGTGTGTGTGTGTGTGTGTATTCAATGTTTGGATCGTGGTTCTGTGGTAGGTAGGCAGGCAGGTGTATTTATTGACAATTGTGTAATGCAAATTTCTTACCCCGCGAGGAATATATTTATGTATTGTATTGTGGTGGGTATGTAAAGGTACAAAACGCTTATATATATTCAATTTCACGACATATTTCTATACACAGTGTAGTTCATTATGCATTTGTATATTCATTTATCATTTATTATACTGACGAAAATAAAAATAGCGAGAGGGAAATTAAAAAAAGCGAGAAGGACTTTTTTTTTTTCAAAGCGAGAGGGAAAATTCAACACACAGAAACAAAACAAAAAATAATAAATATATATAAATACTTACAATCTTTAGTGGGGCAGGCATGAAAGCATTATTGTATAGGTAAGGGTCAGGGGAGGTAGTGGAGGTCATGAGGTAGGAGGGGTCAGCAGGGGAGGTAGTGGAGGTGAGGTAGGTAGTAGGAGTGATGACACAGTGTTCAGCCCCCACCATCACCCCAACACTGCCCCCGCCGCCGCTGTCCTTCTCCTCCCCCCCCACCACTACCGTCCCCCAACCTCCGGAGTCCTTGTTGGGGTTGCTGAGGGATGAGCCTGTTCTCTGCTCCAACTCAACCTGTTAAAAAAAAAAAAAAAAAAAAAAAAAAAAATGATATTATTATGGTTTTGTTTTGAAGAGAGGAAAGTTAGAGAAATTTATGTGATGATTTCTATTATAGGTAGGCTGACTCAATTATACACACACACACACACACTCGATCACTCTCTTTCTCACTCGCTCTCGTTCTTTTTTTTTTCTCTCTCTCTTTTACACACACACACACGCACCTCACCAAACCAATCTTAACCTAACCTTACCTAACCTAACCTAACCTACAGTACCCCCCCCCCTCTCTCTCTCTCTCTCTCTCTCTCTCTCTCTCTCTCTCTCTCTCTCTCACCTTCAAATCTGATTCATTTCCCGTGGAGTTTTGGTCGGCAATTTGTAGAGCCACTGTCTTCTCTGGCAGGCCTGTCTTGGAAGCTGTGGTGGTGGCGGAGAGAGAGGGGTGATTTTAATAATAATAATAACATTCGTAGTAGTATGGTAATAATAACATAGTAGCAGTAATAATAATAATAATAATAATAATAATAATAATAATAATAATTGTAGTATTATTAGTATTATTAGTATTAGTAGTAGTAGTATAAGTAGTTGAGTATAAGTTAATGAAAGTGAAGCTGTTGTTCTTGTTGTTATGTATGACACACACACACACACACACACACACACACACACACACACACACACAACACATTCCCTAGCTAACTATACACATACACACACAACACATTCCCTAGCTAACTACACACACACACACACAACACATTCCCTAGCTAACTATACACACACACACACACACTCGTCGTCGAAATATCAAGGCTGGAAAATATCTCACATGAAAGGGGACATATCAGAGCAATTTTTTAGAGCATTATTTTTTACCCTCCTTTCCCAACTCTCTCAGGGTCTGGGGAAATTTTATGTTCGGGTTTAGGAAAAGTCTTCGCTAGTTCAGGAATTTTTCTAAGAGGTAAGGAATTTTTCTGTCGGGTTTTGGAACATTTTCTGAGTTCAGGAAATTTTCTGTCGGGTTTTGGGAATTTTTTTTGAGAGTTAAGGATTTTTTTTGTTGGGCTTTGGGAAATTTTCTAATTAGAGTCAAGGAATTCTTCTGTCGAATTTTGGGAAATTTTCTGAGTTAAGAATTACTTCTGACGGGTTTTGGGAAATTTTCTGAGAGCTAAGAAATTTGTCTGTCGGGGTTAAGGAATATATATTTTTAGCATATTTTATGGAATTTTCTCCCGATATCTTGGGTATTTTCTCCAAGTTTGAGGAATTTTGTGAAATTGGAGGGATTTTCCTTAGAGTCTTTCAAGCCAACACAACCTAAGTCTGTTCAAGCCAAGTTTCCCCTTCTGTCCTTCGTTGACTTGGGGAAACAATGCATCGCCCGAACCTGCCTTTCATTATTTCACTAATTAATAAAACTTTTCACTCCTGCTTGGCTTTATAAATATTAATACAAAGTTGTTAGCGACATATACACGGTAATTAACTCAACAAATGATCCCTGTGCCAGTAGTAGTAGTAGTAGTAGTAGTAGTATTAGTAGTAGTAGTAGTATTAGTAGTAGTAGTAGTATTAGTAGTAGTAGTAGTAGTAGTAGTAGTAGTAGTAGTAGTAATTATATGAATTAAATTTGGTGGGGTTGGGAGGGGTTGGATTAGGTTGGGGAAGGGTAGGGTAAGGTAGGTTAGTTTAGGGTTAAGTTGGGTTGGGTAGGTTAGTTTAGGGTTGAGTTGGGGTTGGGTAGGTTAGTTTAGGGTTGGGTTGGGGTAGGGTAGATTAGTTTAGGGTTGGGTGGGGTTGGGTTAGGGTAAGGTAGATTAGTTTAGGGTTTGGTTGGTTTGGGTAGAGTAGGTTAGTTTAGGATTAGATTAAGTTAGGGATAGGTTGGGTTGAGGTAGTTTTCGTTGGGCTAGGTTAGGTTGGGTTAAGTTGAGGTAGTTTTAGTTGGGTTGGGTTGGGTTGGGTTGGTTTGGGTTGGGTTGGTTTGGTTTGGTTTGGGTGGGGATGGGATGGATTGGGTTGGGTAGGGTTGAGGTAATTTTCGTTGGGTTAGGTTAGGTTGGGTTGGGTTAGGTTAGGTTAAAGTGGTGATGATAATATTTGTGGTGATTAGGATATAGATACATAAACAGATACATAAATAAAGGTAAATAATACAAACAGGTACAGTTGACGACACGTAAAACAGACACACTTTAAATGGCCCCCTTATTATCAAGCATAGAATAGGACCCGTCGCCTCTACACACACACACACACATAACGTCGTTTCATCCTACTCTATGCTACACACACACACACGTTTCACCCTACCCTATGCTACACACACATACGTCTCATCCTACCCTATGTTACACACACAACGTCGTCTCATCTTACTCTATGCTACACACACACACACAGAACATCTCATCCTACCCTAAGCTACACACACACACACACATCTCGTCCTACCCTATGCAACACACACACACACACACACATCTCATCCAACCCTACCTACACACAAACACACACACTGACCTTTGTGAGCGGCTGGTGTTCGCTTGGCACACAGGATGACAATGAGGGCAGCAACCAACACCAACACGATACCAGCAGTCACACCAAACAGCGTCAATAACACCGGTAGCGTCTCTGTTGTTGAGGATACAGAAAAAAAGAAAGTGAGGTGGGCTTGTGTTGGTGAATGAAAAGGAAAGAGATGGAATAGAAGGAGAGAGAGAGATGGTGGGTTTGTGTGAGGGAATAAAAAGGAAAGGGAAGGGGGTTTTGTGTGAGTGAATAAATAGGAGGGGGGAGGGGGTGGGTTTTGTGTGAGTGAATAATAATGAAAGGGGAGGGGGTTTTGTGTGAGTGAATAAAAATGAAAGGGGAGGTGGTGGGTTTTGTGTGAGTGAATAAAAAGGAGAGGGGAGGGGTTGGGTTTGTGTGAGTGAATAAATAGGAGGGGGGAGGGGGTGGTGGGTTTATGTGAGGGAGTGAAAAGGAGGGGGTATGTGTGTGAAAGTGTGAGAGGGGAAAGGATGGGAAATGAAGGAGAGAGAGAGAGAGAGAGAGGAGGTGAAAAGGAGAATTCAATGAAGAGTAAAGTGAAGGAAAGAGAACAGAGAAAGGGGAAGGGAAGCACAAAGGAAGGAGAGAAAAGAGAGAAGTTGGGATAAGAGGAGAAACTTTGCTCAGTGGGAGAAGGAGGAGGAGAGGTTGAAGATAAAGGAGGAAGAGGGAAACAGAGGGAAGGAGGAGGAGGAGGAGAGGTTGAAGATAAAGGAGGAAGAGGGAAACAGAGGGAAGGAGAGTGGATATGTTGGGCCAAGTTTGTGGTGTGAGAGAGAGAGAGAGAGAGAGAGAGAGAGAGAGAGAGAGAGAGAGAGAGAGAGAGAGAGAGAGAGAGCACATATGGAAATACTATTCACAAATAGCAATAACTCTCTCTCTCTCTCTCTCTCTCTCTCTCTCTCTCTCTCTCTCTCTCTCTCATACACACTCGCTCGCAAATAACCAGATTAACAAAAGAGCTCATGAGTATATCAAATTTGCACTCGTAGCACACACACACACACACACAGAAACATCCCCTCACCCCACCACCCACTACCTCTCATCCCCACTCAAACACACACACACACACACACACACACCACACACCCCCCCACACTCATCCTCACCCCCCTCACACACACACACACCCTACACCCCCCACCACACACACACACACCCACTTTACACACCCTCTCATCTCCCCCCTCCCCACACACACACACACATCCTACACACACACTCATCCTCACACAAACACACACTCACTCTTCTTATTAAGCAGTATCTCAAAGACATCAGTTCCATAGGCATTTTGCACAGAGCAGTTGTATGGACCAAAATCAGTCTCTCTGGCACTGTGAATGACGAGGGTGTTACGTAGACCTCTCCTGGTTACATCTTCACTCACTTCGAAGCGCCGGTCGTCTGTTAGGGTGAGAGAAAGACAGGGTTGAGAAGGGGGTTGGGAGAGGTGGTGGTGTTGTGAGGTGAATGGGTGGTGGTGATGTGTGGTAGTAAAGAGAGAGGGTTGAGAGAGGTGGTTTTGTGAGTTGAATGGGTTGTGAAAGAGAGAGAGAGAGAGAGAGAGAGAGAGAGAGAGAGAGAGAGAGAGAGAGAGAGAGAGAGAGAGAGAGAGAGAGAGAGAGAGAGAGAGAGAGAGAGAGAGAGAGAGAGAGAGAGAGAGAGAGAGAGAGAGAGAGAGAGAGAGAGAGAGAGAGAGAGAGAGAGAGAGAGAGAGAGAGAGAGAGAGAGAGAGGTAGTGGGTAGGAGGGACTGAATATGTGTGTGTGTGTGTGTGTGTGTGTGTTAGACATCAGCATTGATACATTAAAACATGATTACAACTGGTGTGGCATAAACAAATAACAACACACACACACACACACACACACACACACACAGTAACACAAACGAAGGCAAACAACATCAATCATCCAATCGATAATAATTGCACTTCGGTATTTGGCTTTCAATAAAAAAACACACACACACACACACACACACACACACACACACACTGTACACACACACACATATATACAGACACACCACACACACACACACACACACACATATACAGACAGACACACACACACACACACACACACACACACACACATACAGACACACACACACACATACACACATACAGACACACACACACACACATACAGACACGAACAATAAACATAGGACTGAAACAAATACACACCTACATACACGATCTGTCTGTACACACACACACACCACTAGAAATCCTGTGTGACTTTGGCAGACAACTAAATCTGGAGCAAATGAATTCCTCCAAACTATTTTTCCAAGCAACAGGACACGATTATTTTTTTTATGTTCATCTGGTCCTGTTGTTTCCTGGGATACTTTGGAGGAATTAAGGTCGTTCCAATGCAACAAAGGCGAATTATTACAACCTTAAGGGGGTGCGGGCTTGGGGGGGGACTGGGGGGGGGGGGGTGGCGGGAATAGGGGGACAGGCATGGGGTGGGTAGAAAGCCTGTCCTCCTATTCCTGCAACCCCCTAACCCAACCCAACCTCCAAAGCTTGTCCCCCTACTCCCGCACCCCCCAAAACCCCCCCGCACCCCCCAAAAACCCCCCGCACCCCCCTAAAACCCCCCCCCCCCAAGCCTGTCCCCCCTACTAACGCACCCCCAAAACCCCCCCACCCCCCCTAACCCCCCCCCTAAACCCCCCTCAAGCCTGTCCCTCTTAATTACAACCTTATTACAACAACATTAACACACTCCTATAACACACAAATAACAGCACAATCCCATCGCCACAATTATCATTACTATCATTATTGTTATCATCATTATTACTATTATTAGTCTTATTATTATTATTACTATCAATATTATCATTATTATTATTATTACTATCATCATTATTGTTACTATTATTATTATTACTATCATCATTATTGTTACTATTATTATTAGTATTACTATTATTATTATTAATATTATTATTATCATTATTATTACTATTATTATCATTGTTATTATCATCATTGTTATCATTACTATTATTATTATTATCATTACTATAGTTATTATCATCATTTTTATTATTATTATTATTATTATCATCATCATTATTATAATTATCATCATTACTAATATTACCATCATCATTACTATTAATTAATCACTACCATCGCTACTCACCCAGATCGACGAGTTGTCCTCCGTGTGACCAAGTGACGGTAACGGAGCGAGGAGAGGCCGAGGTGACCAGACACTCCACCAGCACATTGTCCCCCTTCACCACCCCACTGCACACCCTCTGATCTTACCACTGGCGGGCCCTGCATGGATGTGTGTGGCAGAGTTAGTGTGTGTGAGAGAGAGGGAGAGGGGGAGGGGATGTGTAAAGGAGAGAGAGAGAGAGAGAGAGAGAGAGAAGAGAGAGAGAGAGAGAGAGAGAGAGAGAGAGAGAGAGAGAGAGAGAGATTTGTGGGGAATCTATTTGTACGTGTATGTGTGAATGAGAGAGAGAGAGAGAGAGAGAGAGAGAGAGAGAGAGAGAGAGAGAGAGAGAGAGAGAGATCCATCTATCTAACTATCCATCCAACCATCTATCCCTAAACTATATCACTCCATCCATCCACCAATCTCTCTATCAGTCTATTTAACTCTCTATCCACCAAACCATTCATCTCATTACTGTTTGAACTATCCCTCTAACCCTCTATCAATCTATCTATTCATCTAAACTAAACTAAACTAAATCAAGCTATCCATCCATCCATCATCTATCCATCCAACCCTCTATCAATCTATCTATTCATCTAAACTAAACTAAACTAAATCAAGCTATCCATCCATCCATCTATCCATCCATTTACAGTAACACTACATCCACTAATCCCTCTTTCAGCCCTATTTTACTATCCTTCCATCCATCCATCTCAAAACTATCCACCCATCTCAAAACTATTCCTACATCCCTCAAAACTATCCACACCCATCCATCTAAACTATCCATCCATCCATCAAAAAAAAAAAAAAAAAAAAAAAAAAAAAAAAAAAAAAAAATACTCACCTTCAAAAAACACTCCCACTGTTTGTGAAATTTCAGGGAATCCTTCGACTTTGGCAATACACTGGTAGGCCCCAACGGATGCCTTGTCCACCCTCACCACCCTCAACTCAGGACCCGTACCCACTACGGTCTGGGTCTGTTGGTTGATCCACACGATGGTAGGGTCCGGGTTCGAGTCCACCTGGCACGAGAGGGTGATGTTGTCCCCCACGTCAGCGTACTGGTCTGATGGGGCCACGCTGAACGAAGGACCATCTGGGTTTGACGAGAAGAGAAGATGTTGAGTTTTTGGGACCCTGTGATGTGATGTGGTCAGAAAATTTTGGGATAGTGAATATTATTA
>JAWQEG010004174.1:2500-37500 GCA_033782935.1 Petrolisthes cinctipes
GGGGTGCGGGAATAGGGGGACAGGCTTTGGGGTGGTAGAAAGCCTGTCCTCTATTCCGCACCCCCCTAAACGCCCCCAAGCCTGTCCTCTATTCCCGCACCCCCCTAAACGCCCCCCAAAACCTGTCCCCATATTCCCGCACCCCCTTAAGGAGTATCAAATAATTTTATGACCTTTCTTTAGTGTCAACATTCCCCACAGTGTTGGTTGGGGCTTGTACTAAAGGTTAGGTTAGGTTAGGTTAGGTTAGGTTAGGTTAGGTTAGGTTAGGTTAGGTTAGGTTAGGTTAGTGTTAGTGTTGGTTGGGGCTTGTACTAAAGGTTAGGTTAGGTTAGGTTAGTGTTAGTTTTGGTTAGGGCTTGTACTAAAGGTAAATAAAGAACTTACAAAAAAATAAAAAGTGAATATGATTACACAGTGGTTGGTATTAGTTTGTAAGCACACAAACGAAAGAATGGTTAGCTGGGTTAATGACTTCTGGGTGAATTATTTAATGAATTTGGTTTGTAAGCACACAAACACAAACGAAAGAATGTTAGCTGGGTTAATGACTTATGGGTGAATTATTTAATGAATTTTGTGATTAAACTATACAGTGATTATTATTATTATTATTATTATTATTATTGTTATTATTATTATTGTTATTATTGTTATTATTATTATTATTATTGTTATTATTATTATTATTATTGTTATTATTGTTATTGTTATTATTATTATTATTATTATTATTATTATTGTTATTATTATTATTATTATTATTATTATTATTATTATTATTATTATTATTATTATTATTATTATTGTTATTATTATTATTTTTATTGTTATTATTATTATTATTATTGTTATTATTATTATTATTATTGTTATTATTATTATTATTATTGTTATTATTATTATTATTATTGTTATTATTATTATTTTTATTGTTATTATTATTATTATTATTGTTATTATTATTATTGTTATTATTATTATTTTTATTGTTATTATTACTATTATTATTGTTATTATTATTATTATTATTGTTATTATTATTATTATTATTATTATTATTATTATTATTATTATTGTTATTATTATTATTACTATTATTATTATTACTGGTATTATTATTTTTATTATTATTATTATTAAATGACTTATGGGTGAATTATTTAATGAATTTGCTGAATATTAACTTATTATTATTATTATCTAACTGTTGGATAGATTTTGTGAATGTGGATACTCAGCTTTTGGTTGGGAAGCTTACAAACCAATACCACTGTCGAATCAACCCTAAAATAATGAAGCCTTACAAATGTGGTTGGTTGGGGAGCTTACAAACCAATACCACTGTCGAATCAACCCTAAAATAATGAAGCCTTACAAATGTGGTTGGTTGGGGAGCTTACAAACGAATACCACTGTGGAATTGACCCTAAAATAATGAAGCCTTACAAATGTGGTTGGTTGGGGAGCTTACAAACGAATACAACTATGGAATCTGCCCTAAAATAATGAATCCTTACCCAGTGTGGTTGGTTGGGGAGCTAACGAACCAATACCACCTGAAATACTGAAGACTTACCCAGTGTGGTTGGTTAGGAAGCTAACGAACGAATACCACTGTGGAATTGACTAGATGTTGTCAAGAATTTATTATGGTCGTATTCAAGAACATCCATAGTGTATACGATGGTGTGGTACTGTACGACGGGTGTGTTGTTTGTCCACGGAGCCATCGTATCGGTACTATGCATCGTATGCACCACCAACGTTCTTGAATAGCATATAAACAAATGGACTTATATGGTCGTATTCAAGGACATCCATAGTGTGTACGATGGTGTGGTACGGTACGATGGCTCTGTGGTTTGTCTATGCACCCCATCGTATCGGTACCATGCATCGTATACACCACGAACGTTCTTGAATAGCATATAAACAAATGGACTTACCTCTCTGACACTCACAAATTGCAACTATGGCCGTATTCAAGAACATCCATGGTGTATACGATGGTGTGGTAGTGTACGATGGCTCTGTTGTTTGTCTATGCACCCCATCGTATCGGTACTATGCATCGTATACACCACCAACCTTCTTGAATACCAAGTAATAAACAGTAAACACACGAGTCTATTTACTCTCATTAAGTATTTGTGGTATTACCTTAAAAAGTGGGTTCAAAATACCTTAGATGGAGCCAAATTACCTTAGATACCAAACTAGGTGATTATTTCAACATAAATTGAACCCTTAACACACGATATTTTTATGTCGTTATAATAATATAATAATAGTTTTTGACAGCAATGAATTTTTCTTTTACGACGACCCATAGAATAAAAAAAAAATTCGTGGAAAATACCTTAGATTGTCAAAGCTTTACCTTAAATAGTCCCAAATTACATTAATCTAGGGTAATTACCTTACAAATGTACCCAAATCAATGAGAAATTATACCCAAATCTAAACAAATCGTAACATTATTATTATTATTATTATTATTATTATTATTATTATTATTATTATTATTATTATTATTATTATTATTATTATTATTATTACTATTATTATTATTATTATTATTATTATTATTATTACTATTATTATTATTATTATTATTATTATTATTACTATTATTATTATTGTTATTATTATTATTATTATTATTATTATTATTATTATTATTATTACTATTATTATTATTGTTATTATTATTATTATTACTATTATTATTATTGTTATTATTATTATTATTATTATTATTATTATTATTATTATTATTACTATTATTATTATTATTATTATTATTATTATTACTATTATTATTATTGTTATTATTATTATTATTATTATTATTATTATTATTATTATTACTATTATTATTATTGTTATTATTACCACCAGTATTATTTATAAAATTTATCCACGAAAAAACTCGATATTTTCAACAGGGCCACGGGCTCCATATTTAAACCAACGAGTGCATGTATACATTATGATATCAATATTCATCGTCAAAATATTATTCCCTCGCTTCCTATAGTGTGATATACAGATAGATATATTTATAAACTATATCTCATAGCAATATGGACTTACCTAAGCTTCTAATGTTTAAATTATATCGATATTAATCCCGAATTTGACACGAGCAAAAAAAAATATATAGTTTATCTATCTATTTTCTTCTATATTTTAATTCCCTCGCTTTCCAAAGATTGATATACAGATAGATATATTTATAAACTACATCTCATAGCAATATGGACTTACCTAAGCTTCTTATATTTAAATTATATCGATATTAATCCCATATTTTGACACGGGCGAAAACAAAAAAAAAGTTAATCCATCTATTTTCTTCTATATTTTAATTCCCTCGCCTCCCACAGTGTGATATACAGATAGATATATTAATAAACTACATCTCATAGCAATATGGACTTACCTAAGCTTCTAATGTTTAAATTATAAAGATATTAATCCCATATTTTGACACGGGCGAAAAAAAAAAAAAAGTTAATCCATCTATTTTCTCATATTTTATTATTCCCTCGCCTCCCACAGTGTGATATACAGATAGATATATTAATAAACTATATCTCATAGCAATATGGACTCACCTAAGCTTCTAATATTTAAATAATTAATATATTAGTGTCGTTTCCCAGACACCGACGCCATATTTAAAATGAGCGGGCAAATGCTGTTTTTATATATTATTTTTCTCTTTTATTTCTTATCTATCACTCCCCACGGTGGGTCACGTGGCTAAATTAATCTATTATCTACACATAAAAATTACAATCAACTTACCTAAGGCTGTAATTAATGTGTAACGAGTCGATAATTGTCAGGCACTCACCTGTGTCCGACCGCGTTAATGGCGCCATACCTAGCGTAACTTTGCGTAACGAATCTACAAGGTTGCCAGATCCCGTTGGCAATGAACCCTATTATCTAACATCAGTTTTTCCCTTTTAATATAAAAACTACTATGTTAATTCGTCGGGATAGTCTTAAATTAACGACTATTTACTAAAATATAATTTCTCAGATACTAAGAGCTGCTGTTAATTGGTTATTTATTGAGATATTTACCGTTCTAATTAGCCACATCACGTACTAATAAATTTTGATTTTGAGTTGGTAATAATATGATAAGTTAGGAAGGTTTCGTCCGAATCATCTCCTACTGACCTTCGTATATACATTTATTTAAATTATTCACTAAATACTATTCGTACGCAAATCATTTTAATTTGATAACGTAGGTATATTTTTACGCAAGGCTGCTTTAGTGAAAAAATAACGAATTCGTAATGTTTTAATGTCAAAATCTAAACCTACGTCAATCTAGTTAGAGGAATCGGACCGTGAGGTTTATTTTTTTTTTCTAACATTTCTAACGCCTTCCCATTCTCTAATCAAAAACCTTCCCATTTTCTATGACTTTCAAGGACCGACTATTTTTAAATTTAATATATTTTTAATGATGGACTATTTTAAAACCCAATATATTTAAATCCTTCGTTTTCTGTTCAGTCAACCGCCGACTCGAGCTTCGTTATTATGTTGTACACCTTTTAAAATTAAGTTGGAGGACGGAGGAAGCCTTAAATTGACCACAGGATGAAGGAAAAAGGAATTGGAGGACGGAGGAAGCCTTTAATTGACCACAGGACGAAGGAAAAGGGAGACAGGGGCAATTTATAACGGGGTACTTGAGAGTCAGACACACACTCTCTCTCTCTCTCTCTCACACACACACACGGACACTCATTCTCTCTCTCTCTCTCTCTCTCACACACACGGACACTCATTCTCTCTCTCTCTCTCTCTCACACACACACGGACACTCATTCTCTCTCTCTCTCTCTCACACACACACACGGACACTCATTCTCTCTCTCTCTCTCTCTCTCTCTCTCTCTCTCACACACGGACACTCATTCTCTCTCTCTCTCTCTCTCTCTCTCTCTCTCACACACACGGACACTCATTTTCTCTCTCTCTCTCTCTCTCTATTCGTTGGCTCCGGCAAACAGTAATGCCAATTTGACCAATTTTCGGCTAGATCTAGCGGATTTGAAAATTATCTAGCGGGAAAAATATTGAAATTTACAAGCGGATTTTAGAAGCGGATTTTACAAGAGGATTTTACAAGAGGATTTTACAAGAGGATTTTACAAGCGGATTTTACAAGAGGATTTTACAAGAGGATTTTACAAGAGGATTTTACAAGCGGATTTTACAAGAGGATTTTACAAGAGGATTTTACAAGCGGATTTTACAAGAGGATTTTACAAGAGGATTTTACAAGCGGATTTGAAAGGCCAATCTAGCGGAAAATTTTAAGAGCCTTTCCTATAATTAATTTAGCGGATTTTCTTGACTAGTCGAGCGGATTACAAAAATTTGAGTTGGCATCACTGCAGTTAACAGTTAAGGGGGAGCGGGAATAGGGGACAGGCTTGGGGGGGACTATGGGGGTGCGGGAGTAGGGGACAGGCTTGGGGGGGTTTAGGGGGTGCGGGAGTAGGAATACAGGCTTGGGGGGGTTAGGGGGGTGCGGGAGTAGGGGACAGGCTTGGAGGGGTTTAGGGGGGTGCGGGAATAGGGGGACAGGCTTGGGGTGGGTAGAAAGCCTGTCCCCTATTCACGCACCCCCCTAACCCCCCCCAGCCTGTCCCCCTACTGCCGCACCCCCCTAAAGCCCCCCCAAGCCTGTCCCTCTACTCCCGCACCCCCCCCCCCCAGCCTGTCCCTTTACTCCCGCACCCCCCCTACCGTACACAGACACACACACATATTCCCGACAGGTCCAAGTGATGTCTCCAAAAATCGCTCTATTTCACTTACTCCTTACGTCTAAACTACAATGCCTAGAAAATTAAATTTAGTTTCATTCTAAGCAACAACTCTTCCTCTTTCGAATGAGATCAACCCCAGCTCTCTATGACTCCTGGGTATAAAGATATCATGTGAAGAACAGACATATGTAACTTTTTTTCGGACAGGGACGCAAAGATGTTGTGCGAGGATGACGTATGGGAGTGGAGTGTCACTATTTCATTTACTTTCTACGTCTAAACTATAATGTCTAGAAACTTAAATTTAGTTTTGTCCTAAGCAGCAACTCTTCCTCTTCCGAATGAGATCAACCCCAGCTCTCTATGACTCCTGGGTGTAAAGATATCATGTGAAGAACAGATATATGTAACTTTTTTTTGGCCAGAGAGCGAGGTGTGTCAGTCCTGGGTTGGGGCGGTTGATGGCGGACAGTTATTATTATTATTACTATTATTATTAAATGTCCCCCTACTCCCGCACCCCCCCAAGCCTGTCCCCTACTCCCGCACCCCCCTAAACCCCCTCAAGCCTGCCCCCTACTCCCGCACACATTAAAATCCCCAAAACCCAAGGCAGAGGTGCATCAAATGGAAAGCGAGAACATATTTGCAACACTGTCAGCCATCACGCCAAACATTTGCAACACTGACTGAGTACGGCTATCCCATTGCCACTCTGCTGGCTATAGCCCAGTCCCAAAAATATCCGCCAAAAGTGGCTATATATCCTCGGTATTAACATTTTGGTGAAGTGTGTAGCCTGGTATAGCCTATGTATATGTACTGTATATGTATTTATGTATGTGCAGCCTGGTATATATATGTATGTATGTGCAGCCTGGTATATATAATGTATATGTATGTATGTATGTGCAGCCTGGTGTATATATGTATGTATGTGCAGCCTGGTATATATATGTATGTATGTGCAGCCTGGTGTATGTACTGTATATGTATTTATGTATGTGCAGCCTGGTATATATATGTATGTATGTGCAGCCTGGTATATATATGTATGTATGTGCAGCCTGGTATATATATGTATGTATGTGCAGCCTGGTGTATGTAATGTATATGTATGTATGTACAGACTGCTGGCTACGTTGTCAACACTGCTTACTGCTGGGTGGTAGTGGTGGTGGTGGTGGTGGTAGTGGTAGTGGTGGTGGTGGTGGTGGTGGTGGTGGTAGTGGTGGTGGTGGTGGTGGTAGTGGTAGTGGTAGTGGTGGTGGTGGTGGTAGTGGTGGTGGTGGTGGGAAGGACAATAACGCTTGGCTTATATCCATAAATCCAACCATGGGATAATCTTTGAAATAGTTTCATTCTCTTTCCCAACTCATTTTACCTAGAATTATATACTCAGAGCCATTCGTTGTGGTTTGTAAGCACGCAAACGAAAGAATGTTAGCCGTGTTAATGACTTCTGGGTGAATTATTTAATGAATTTGGTGAGTAAACTATTCAGTGATCATTATTATTATTATTATTATTATTATTATTGTTATTATTATTATTATTATTATTATTATTGTTATTATTATTATTATTATTATTATTATTGTTATTATTATTATTGTTATTATTTTTATTGTTATTATTATTATTATTATTATTATTATTATCATTATCTAACTGTTGTATAGATTTTGCGAATACGGATACTCACCAAATTCATTAAATAATTCACCCAGGAGTCATTAACACGGCTAATATTCTTTCGTTTGCGTGCTTACAAACCAATACCAACCACTGTGGAATGGACCCTATGTGTGTAAAGCCCACACCATCCACTACACTATGTGGTAAAACACCCACACACACACACACACACATGCCAAAACCCACACCCACACATGGTAAAACACACACACCCACACATGCCAAAACACACACACACACACACACACATGCCAAAACACACACACACACACCCACATGCCAAAACACACACACCCACACACACATGCCAAAACACACACACACACACACACGCCAAAACACACACACACACACATGCCAAAACACACCCACACACATGCCAAAACACACACACACACATGCCAAAACACACACCCACACACATGCCAAAACACACACCCACACACACACACATGGTAAAACACACACACCCACACATGCCAAAACACACACCCACACACACATGCCAAAACACACACACACACACACACATGCCAAAACACACCCACACACATGCCAAAAAACACCCACACACATACCAAAACACACACACACACAGACCAAAACACACCCACACACACACCAAAACACACACCCACACACATACCAAAACACACACCCACACACACATACCAAAACACACACCCCCACACACATACCAAAACACACACCCACACAGACCAAAACACACCCACACACATACCAAAACATACACCCACACAGACCAAAACACACCCACACACATACCAAAACACACCCACACACATACCAAAACACACACCCACACACATGCCAAAACACACACCCACACACACATGCCAAAACACACCCACACACACACCAAAACACACACACCCACATGCCAAAACACACACACCCACACCCACATGCCAAAACACACCCACACACATACCAAAACACACACCCACACAGACCAAAACACACACACACACCAAAAAAAACACCCACACAGACCAAAACACACCCACACACATACACATGCCAAAACACACCCACACACACACACATACCAAAACACACACACCCACACACATACCAAAACACACACACACACATACCAAAACACACACACACACATACCAAAACACACACACACACATGCCAAAACACACACCCACACCCACACACCAAAAAAAACACGCACACACACATGCCAAAACACACCCACACACATACCAAAACACACACCCACACAGACCAAAACACACACACACATGCCAAAACACACACACCCACACACACATGCCAAAACACACACACACACACACATACCAAAACACACACACACACACACACACATACCAAAACACACACACACACCCACACATACCAAAACACACCCACACAGACCAAAACACACCCACACACATGCCAAAACACACACACCCACACACCAAAAAAAACACACACCCACACACAGACCAAAACACACACACCCACACATGCCAAGGAACATCCAACCCAAAACCCCCAGAACACAATACAACCAACCAGTTTACTTAGTACAAAGGCATATAATAATAATAATAATAATAATAATAATAATAATAATAATAATAATAATAATAATGATAATGATAATGATAATGATAATGATAATAATAATAATAATAATAATAATAATAATGATAATAACAATGATAATAATAATAATAATAATGATAATAATAATGATAATGATAATGATAATAATAATAATAATAATAATAATAATAATAATGATAATAATGATAATAATAATAATAATAATGATAATGATAATAATAATGATAATAATAATAATAATGCCAGGAAATAGGATCAGAATAGCAAAAATAATAATAATAATAATAATAATAATGATAATAACAATGATAATGATAATGATAATGATAATAATAATAATAATAATAATAATAATACTCACTACCCACTACCCACTACACTACCCACCCACTACACTACCCACCCACTACACTACCCACTCACTACACTACCCACCCACTACACTACCCACTCACTACACTACCCACTCACTACACTACCCACCCACTACACTACCCACTCACTACACTACCCACTCACTACACTACCCACTCACTACACTACCCACTCACTACACTACCCACTCACTACCCACTCACTACACTACCCACTCACTACACTACCCATTCACTACCCACTCACTACCCACTCACTACACACCCACTACACTCACCACTACCCACTCACCACCCATCTACTACACACCCACTACCCATTCACCACCCATCCTCTACCCACTCACTACACACCCACTACACTCACCACTCATCCACTACCCACTCACCACCCATCCACTACCCACTCACTACACACCCACTACACTCACCACTCATCCACTACCCACTCACTACACACCCACTACACTCACCACCCATCCACTACCCACTCACTACACACCCACTACACTCACCACCCATCCACTACCCACTCACTACACTCACCACTCATCCACTACCCACTCACCACCCATCTACTACACACCCACTACCCACCCACTACCCACTCACCACCCATCTACTACACACCCACTACCCACCCACTACCCACTCACTACACACTCACTACACACCCACTACACTCACCACTACCCACTCACCACCCATCTACTACACACCCACTACCCACTCACCACCCATCCACTACCCACTCACTACACACCCACTACACTCATCCACTACCCACTCACCACCCATCTACTACACTCACCACTCATCCACTACCCACTCACCACCCATCTACTACACACCCACTACCCATTCACCACCCATCCACTACCCACTCACTACACACCCACTACACTCACCACTCATCCACTACCCACTCACCACCCATCTACTACACACCCACTACCCACTCACCACCCATCCACTACCCACTCACTACACACCCACTACACTCACCACTACCCACTCACCACCCATCTACTACACACCCACTACCCACTCACTACACACCCACTACACTCACCACTCATCCACTACCCACTCACCACCCATCTACTACACACCCACTACCCACTCACCACTCATCCACTACCCACTCACCACCCATCTACTACCCACTCACTACCCACTCTTCCAAACTATGTCAGGATGGTATTGCCTGGGTGACCGAAGCCGTCCCCAGGTTCTCGTGCCCCAAAATAGGGCGGGGGGGGATGTTGTGATGGTTTGGCCCCCATAGCTTCCTTCCTTGGGGGGACATATAAGAAGAGGCTGGATGGGGGGGGCGGGGGGGGCGGGGGAACCATTGTATATACCTGTCCAGGATGTAAACACACACACATACACACAAACACACTCACCAACAACACAACATACACACAAACACACTCACCAACAACACAACATACACACAAACACACTCACCAACAACACAACAACATACACACAAACACACTCACCAACAACACAACAACATACACACAAACACACTCACCAACAACACAACAACATACACACAAACACACTCACCAACAACACAACAACATACACACAAACACACTCACCAACAACACAACAACATACACACAAACACACTCACCAACAACACAACAACATACACACCAACACACTCACCAACAACACAACAACATACACACAAACACACTCACCAACAACACAACAACATACACACAAACACACTCACCAACAACACAACATACACACAAACACACTCACCAACAACACAACAACATACACACAAACACACTCACCAACAACACAATATACACACAAACACACTCACCAACAACACAACAACATACACACAAACACACTCACCAACAACACAACAACATACACACAAACACACTCACCAACAACACAACATACACACAAACACACTCACCAACAACACAACATACACACAAACACACTCACCAACAACACAACATACACACAAACACACTCACCAACAACACAACAACATACACACAAACACACTCACCAACAACACAACAACATACACACAAACACACTCACCAACAACACAACATACAGTATGGTCAAAACTACTATACAGTATGGTCAAAACTACTATACAGTATGGTCAAAACTACTATACAGTATGGTCAAAACTACTATACAGTATGGTCAAAACTACTATACAGTATGGTCAAAACTACTATACAGTATGGTCAAAACTACTATACAGTATGGTCAAAACTACTATACAGTATGGTCAAAACTACTATACAGTATGGTCAAAACTACTATACAGTATGGTCAAAACTACTATACAGTATGGTCAAAACTACTATACAGTATGGTCAAAACTACTATACAGTATGGTCAAAACTACTATACAGTATGGTCAAAACTACTATACAGTATGGTCAAAACTACTATACAGTATGGTCAAAACTACTATACAGTATGGTCAAAACTACTATACAGTATGGTCAAAACTACTATACAGTATGGTCAAAACTACTATACAGTATGGTCAAAACTACTATACAGTATGGTCAAAACTACTATACAGTATGGTCAAAACTACTATACAGTATGGTCAAAACTACTATACAGTATGGTCAAAACTGAGTAACAGGTTTGGGGTGGTGAAGGACACAAACCTTCTACAAATTTACAAACATTTGAACCTGACAATGAATGACACAGATGAAGAAATGTAAATAACATTCCCTGAGATAACTATTAGTTAAACTTAACAATCCAATAAATTCAGTAAAGCTATTTGTGGGCTCAATACTTCACAAATTCACAATAAATATTTTAAAATTGCTTTTGTATTATTTTAGTATTATTGAGGAAAATAATTATGTTTATAATTGATAAGGAACAAAACTGTTGCAAAATAAAAAAATAAATTTCAAATTATAATTAGAGGAGGAAAGCTAGAAAATATATTTTTAAAATGGTGAAAAATCCGACAAATTTATTTTCTTCTTTGCAGTAAGGAAAAACATTGTTATTTGTCAAAAAATCTCATTATTTCAGGTTTGCAAGATATTTTTTCATTAAATAAGAAATGGGCATCCTCATTTGAAATAAGTTATTTTGTTATATTAGAATAATATAAAATATTTTGTTATATTAGAATAATATAAAATATTTTGTTATATTAGAATAATATAAAATATTTTGTTATATTAGAATAATATAAAATATTTTGTTATATTAGAATAATATAAAATATTTTGTTATATTAGAATAATATAAAATATTTTGTTATATTAGAATAATATAAAATATTTTGTTATATTAGAATAATATAAAATATTTTGTTATATTAGAATAATATAAAATATTTTGTTATATTAGAATAATATAAAATATTTTGTTATATTAGAATAATATAAAATATTTTGTTATATTAGAATAATATAAAATATTTTGTTATATTAGAATAATATAAAATATTTTGAAGCCAAAAATATCAAATGGAAGAAAAATATTACAGTAGTTACAAAAGCTGTTACCAAAACAGAAGTTATTATTATTTGCCTTTATTTAGTCAAGAAGAACATTGTTATTTGTAAACAACTCAAGTTTTATAATGATTACACTTCTTTAATAATAGAATTAAAGGTACTTGGCAATGATCAATAGTTAATCTCAAGTATCTATGATTTAATGTTGATATTGTGTGCTATAATATAAAAAATCAATAATTTAAAATACAAAATATATTAAATATATTATTTTGAAAAAAAAAAAAACAGGAAAGTGGGCAAAAATATGGGTTTTTTCAAATGTTTTTTTTTTTTTTTTTTTTTTTACCCAGGTGGGTAAAACCGGGTTACCCACATTTTTGCCAACCCTGTGAGGAGCTGGGGGCTGCTGGGCCAGACACCTTGAGGAACAACACCAACCCTGTCAGGAGCTGGGGGCTGCTGGGCCAGACACCTTCATGGCCTTCCTCAGGAGCTGGGGGCTGCTGAGCCAGACACCTTGAGGAACAACAACAACCCTGTCAGGAGCTGGGGGCTGCTGGGCCAGACACCTTCATGGCCTTCCTCAGGAGCTGGGGGCTGCTGGGCCAGACACCTTCATGGCCTTCCTCAGGAGCTGGGGGCTGCTGGGCCAGACACCTTGAGGAACAACAACAACCCTGTCAG
Source organism: Petrolisthes cinctipes (assembly GCA_033782935.1). Taxonomy (NCBI): domain Eukaryota; kingdom Metazoa; phylum Arthropoda; class Malacostraca; order Decapoda; family Porcellanidae; genus Petrolisthes; species Petrolisthes cinctipes. Next base: position 16,178 of record JAWQEG010004174.1, read on the forward strand.
GAGCTGGGGGCTGCTGGGCCAGACACCTTCATGGCCTTCCTCAGGAGCTGGGGGCTGCTGGGCCAGACACCTTCATGGCCTTCCTCAGGAGCTGGGGGCTGCTGGGCCAGACACCTTGAGGAACAACAACAACCCTGTCAGGAGCTGGGGGCTGCTGGGCCAGACACCTTCATGGCCTTCCTCAGGAGCTGGGGGCTGCTGGGCCAGACACCTTCATGGCCTTCCTCAGGAGCTGGGGGCTGCTGGGCCAGACACCTTGAGGAACAACAACAACCCTGTCAGGAGCTGGGGGCTGCTGGGCCAGACACCTTCATGGCCTTCCTCAGGAGCTGGGGGCTGCTGGGCCAGACACCTTCATGGCCTTCCTCAGGAGCTGGGGGCTGCTGGGCCAGACACCTTGAGGAACAACAACAACCCTGTCAGGAGCTGGGGGCTGCTGGGCCAGACACCTTCATGGCCTTCCTCAGGAGCTGGGGGCTGCTGGGCCAGACACCTTCATGGCCTTCCTCAGGAGCTGGGGGCTGCTGGGCCAGACACCTTGAGGAACAACAACAATCTGTAAACAAAGTGTTCCTTTAATATCAACAACAACATTATTTCATTAACTCTAAGTCAGTAATATTATTATTGTTATTATTATTATTACTATTATTATTATTATTATTATTATTATTATTACTATTATTATTATTATTATTATTATTATTATTATTATCTAACTGTTGGATAGATTTTGTGAATGTGGATACTCAGCTTTTGGAAAATAATGAAGCCTTACAAGTGTGGTTGGTTGGGAAGCTTACAAACCAATACCACTGTGGAATCAACTCTAAAATAATGAAGCCTAACAAGTGTGGTTGGTTGGTTGGGAAGCTAACAAACCAATACCACTGTGGAATCAACTCTAAAATAATGAAGCCTAACAAGTGTGGTTGGTTGGGAAGCTTACAAACCAATACCACTGTGGAATCAACTCTAAAATAATGAAGCCTAACAAGTGTGGTTGGTTGGGAAGCTAACAAACCAATACCACTGTGGAATCAACTCTAAAATAATGAAGCCTAACAAGTGTGGTTGGTTGGGAAGCTTACAAACCAATACGACTGTGGAATCAACTCTAAAATAATGAAGCCTAACAAGTGTGGTTGGTTGGGAAGCTTACAAACCATTACCACTGTGAAATCAAACAGAACACCATTATTTTTGTTCTTCTGGTCCTGTTGTTTCCTGACATACTTTGGAGGAATCAAGACACTCCAATGTAACAAAAAAGAATAAATAAGATATAACCTACTACAATCATATTTAATGTAATATAATGTAATATTTAATGTAATATAATGTAATATTTAATGTAATATAATGTAATATTTAATGTAATAAAAGTGAATTACCTCCTTAAGGAACCCTGTGATGTCGTCAGATAAGTTCAAGTTTTAGGGTCCCGCAGAGGGCCGCTCATGGGGGTTGTGCGGGGGATTTAGGGGTCCAGGGCAGGATTAGGAAGAGGGTTAGGATAAGGGGGTGGATTGGGTTGAGGATTAGGATTGGGGAGGTAATGATTGGGGTGACCCTATTTCTAAACGTGTCAAGAGTGGCGGGGAAAGAATGAGTGTCTAAATATACCAGTGTATGTCTGGTATGTATGGTATTTTAAGTTGTGGTTGCCTCTAGTGGATGGTATACTTGTAGGGTGTAGATATGTGTGTAAATATGTCTGGTATGTCTGGTATGTATGGTATTTTAAGTTGTGGTTACCTCTAGTGGATGGTATACTTGTAGGGTGTATAGATATGTGTGTAAATATGTCTGGTGTGTATGGTATTTTAAGTTGTGGTTGCCTCTAGTGGTTGGTATACTTGTAGGGTGTAGATATGTGTGTAAATATATCAGTGCTTGTCTGGTATGTATGGTATTTTAAGTTGTGGCTGCCTCTAGTGGATGGTATACTTGTAGGGTGTAGATATGTGTGTGTGTGTGTCTGTAATCACGTCTGGCCCATCTTGCAGTCTTGTTTTGTATGGACTCTAATTTATTGATATTATTGTAAGTGTGTGGGTCCCAGACGGTGTTGCAATAATTTAAATGTGGCCGAACGAAAGTGTTATATGCAATAATTTTGGTGTCTGTGTTACACCTGCTGAGGTTCCTACGCAAGAACCCCAGGACCCGACTAGTTTTAGCCCTGATGCTACCTATGTGTGTGTGTGTTCCACCTCATGTCCGCTGAGATGTGGACGCCCAAGTATTTGTGGGAAGTGACTGTGTTGAGGTTGGTGTTGTGTAGTTGGTATGTATGTATATGGAATGATATTATGGGCACGGGTAAAACGGATGTGATGGCATTTGTCTGGTGTAAATGTCATCTGTCACTTGACTTCCCAGTCTTCAAGTGTAGTTAGGTCGTCCTGTAGTCGAAGGCAGTCATTCCTATCTTTAATTGGTCTGTAAACTAAGCTATCGTCTGCAAAGAGTGAAGAAGTTGTCCCTGTTTGCCATAGAATTCTAATTTGTGTAGTAGTCTTTGGTGAGGGACTTTGTCGAAGGCTTTGGCAAAGTCTAATACTATGGCATCAACCTGTCTGATTTTTGTGTCATTGAGGGACTGCAAGATGTCATGAGTAGTTACCAGTAGCTGCGTCTCACACCAGTGTTTAGACCCAAAACCGTGTTGATTGTCAGTCAGTATATTTTGCCTATCAAAGTGGTCCATTATGTGTCTAGGAATAATGTGTTCTAAAATTTTGCAGGGGACTGAGGGAAGTGAAATAGGTCTATAATTAATGGGAAGGGTTCTGTCTCCGGATTTAAAGATTGGGGTCGGTCACATTTGCCAAAAGCCAGTGTTGAGGGAGTTCACCGGTCTGTAAAGTCTGTGAGAATATAACCTACAGGACAGGGACAAGAATGTTAGTGTTAGTCCTCAATATCCTGCAGGGTATATTGTCTGGTCCAATCGCTTTGTGTATGTCTACCTCAGATAAAAGTTTCTCAATTCCTTGTGTGTTTATATGAATGGGAGGGATAGGTGGGTGTAAAGAAGGTGTATGGAAGTGAAGTTGTAGGACCTGGTGTGAGAGGCAGACCACCGGTTAGATGGCAGAACAGAGTGGAAGAGTATGTAAAGGAGAGAAACATGAGGGGCAGAGGAGGGCTTGAACAAGTAAGGAGGGAGTGTTGGAACAGGGAGAACTGGAGACACTTCTGCCGTGGCCACCCCCTTGAGGGGAGTTCCCGGAGGGAACGAGGCGTCGGAGCTATAGATAGATAGATAGGTGGGTGTGATGGTGTTGGCATGTCTGGTAAGTGTTTATGTTCATGGGTAAAAACGGACTGGAATTGTGTGTTAAGGATAAAAACGGACTGGAATTGTGTGTTAAGGATAAAAACGGACTGGAATTGTGTGTTAAGGATAAAAACGGACTGGAATTGTGTGTTAAGGATAAAAACGGACTGGAATTGTGTGTTAAGGATAAAAACGGACTGGAATTGTGTGTTAAGGATAAAAACGGACTGGAATTGTGTGTTAAGGATAAAAACGGACTGGAATTGTGTGTTAAGGATAAAAACGGACTGGAATTGTGTGTTAAGGATAAAAACGGACTGGAATTGTGTGTTAAGGATAAAAACGGACTGGAATTGTGTGTTAAGGATAAAAACGGACTGGAATTGTGTGTTAAGGATAAAAACGGACTGGAATTGTGTGTTAAGGATAAAAACGGACTGGAATTGTGTGTTAAGGATAAAAACGGACTGGAATTGTGTGTTAAGGATAAAAACGGACTGGAATTGTGTGTTAAGGATAAAAACGGACTGGAATTGTGTGTTAAGGATAAAAACGGACTGGAATTGTGTGTTAAGGATAAAAACGGACTGGAATTGTGTGTTAAGGATAAAAACGGACTGGAATTGTGTGTTAAGGATAAAAACGGACTGGAATTGTGTGTTAAGGGTAAAAACGGACTGGAATTGTGTGTTAAGGATAAAAACGGACTGGAATTGTGTGTTAAGGATAAAAACGGACTGGAATTGTGTGTTAAGGATAAAAACGGACTGGAATTGTGTGTTAAGGATAAAAACGGACTGGAATTGTGTGTTAAGGATAAAAACGGACTGGAATTGTGTGTTAAGGATAAAAACGGACTGGAATTGTGTGTTAAGGATAAAAACGGACTGGAATTGTGTGTTAAGGATAAAAACGGACTGGAATTGTGTGTTAAGGATAAAAACGGACTGGAATTGTGTGTTGTAATACCGGTCCAATCTTGTTTGCGTGCTTTAAAAAAACTGAAGAATTTTTTGTGGTTTTGTGTGTTGTCTGCGAGGAAAGTGGATGTGTGTTTAGTTTCTGCTTGTTTAGTTTCTTTCTGTAGTGTTTTCTGTATGTTTCTGTATGTTCTGTATGTTCTGTATGTCACAAAATTCAACTGAGTCAAGGAACGAGTCACCAAATTCAACTGAGTCAAGGAACGAGTCACAAAATTCAACTGAGTCAAGGAACGAGTCACATGTAAATTGTCCTGGGTAATTGTTTTTGTCCTGGGTAATTGTTTTTGTCCTGGGTAATTGTTTTTGTCCTGGGTAATTGTTTTTGTCCTGGGTAATTGTTTTTGTCCTGGGTAATTGTTTTTGTCCTGGGTAATTGTTTTTGTCCTGGGTAATTGTTTTTGTCCTGGGTAATTGTTTTTGTCCTGGGTAATTGTTTTTGTCCTGGGTAATTGTTTTTGTCCTGGGTAATTGTTTTTGTCCTGGGTAATTGTTTTTGTCCTGGGTAATTGTTTTTGTCCTGGGTAATTGTTTTTGTCCTGGGTAATTGTTTTTGTCCTGGGTAATTGTTTTTGTCCTGGGTAATTGTTTTTGTCCTGGGTAATTGTTTTTGTCCTGGGTAATTGTTTTTGTCCTGGGTAATTGTTTTTGTCCTGGGTAATTGTTTTTGTCCTGGGTAATTGTTTTTGTCCTGGGTAATTGTTTTTGTCCTGGGTAATTGTTTTTGTCCTGGGTAATTGTTTTTGTCCTGGGTAATTGTTTTTGTCCTGGGTAATTGTTTTTGTCCTGGGTAATTGTTTTTGTCCTGGGTAATTGTTTTTGTCCTGGGTAATTGTTTTTGTCCTGGGTAATTGTTTTTGTCCTGGGTAATTGTTTTTGTCCTGGGTAATTGTTTTTGTCCTGGGTAATTGTTTTTGTCCTGGGTAATTGTTTTTGTCCTGGGTAATTGTTTTTGTCCTGGGTAATTGTTTTTGTCCTGGGTAATTGTTTTTGTCCTGGGTAATTGTTTGGGTAAGTGAGTGGTTTCTACACTGACTTGTGTGTGTGTGTGTGTGTTGGTTCCAGTACTGTTTGGGTAAGTGAGTGGGTGTTAATGATGTCAATTAAATTTCCATGTAAGAGTTTCCTATCAGTCTGTAATAGTAAGTTGCCTTCATGGGTGGAATTGTCCAGTGTCATGGGTGGAATTGTCCAGTGTCATGGGTGGAATTGTCCAGTGTCGCCTGTGCTGTCCAGGTTATGTGGAATTGTCCAGTGTCGCCTGTACTGTCCAGGTTATGTGGAATTGTCCAGTGTCGCCTGTGCTGTCCAGGTTATGTGGAATTGTCCAGTGTCGCCTGTACTGTCCAGGTTATGTGGAATTGTCCAGTGTCGCCTGTACTGTCCAGGTTATGTGGAATTGTCCAGTGTCGCCTGTACTGTCCAGGTTATGTGGAATTGTCCAGTGTCATGGGTGGAATTGTCCAGTGTCATGGGTGGAATTGTCCAGTGTCGCCTGTGCTGTCCAGGTTATGTGGAATTGTCCAGTGTCGCCTGTGCTGTCCAGGTTATGTGGAATTGTCCAGTGTCGCCTGTGCTGTCCAGGTTATGTGGAATTGTCCAGTGTCGCCTGTGCTGTCCAGGTTATGTGGAATTGTCCAGTGTCGCCTGTACTGTCCAGGTCATGTCGGGAAGGTTAAGGTCACCAGCCAACCATATAATTATTTTTAGAGGGGTTAATTTTAGATAAACAATCGTCAAGGGTCTGCAGGTATTCTAAGTTTGTTTGAATTTGGGGGACGATAAAACGATCCTACAATGAGTGTCCGGCAGTCCTGTATCTGTATTTAAGTCCATATTATTTCAAAGATTCTATAATGAGTGTCCGGCAGTCCTGTATCTGTATTTAAGTCCATATTATTTCAAAGATCGTATAATGAGTGTCCGGCTGCAGTCCTGTATCTGTATTTAAGTCCATATTATTTCAAAGATCGTATAATGAGTGTCCGGCAGTCCTGTATCTGTATTTAAGTCCATATTATTTTAGAGTCCGAGTTCAGTTTGGGGTGGCTGGGGTCGCAACGAGTCCTGGGTCTGTTGCAATTAGGACTCGACCATGTTTTGTGTTATGGAGAGTTAACATGTACTATGGAGAGTCTGGTTGGGTGTAGAATGGTTTGGGAAGGTGTGTTGTGAGTTGTGGGTGGTGGTGAAGGTGTGTTGTGAGTTGTGGGTGGTGGTGAAGGTGTGTTGTGAGTTGTGGGTGGTGGTGAAGGTGTGTTGTGGGTGGTGGTGAAGGTGTGTTGTGAGTTGTGGGTGGTGGTGAAGGTGTGTTGTGAGTTGTGGGTGGTGGTGAAGGTGTGTTGTGAGTTGTGGGTGGTGGTGAAGGTGTGTTGTGAGTTGTGGGTGGTGGTGAAGGTGTGTTGTGAGTTGTGGGTGGTGGTGAAGGTGTGTTGTGAGTTGTGGGTGGTGGTGAAGGTGTGTTGTGAGTTGTGGGTGGTGGTGAAGGTGTGTTGTGAGTTGTGGGTGGTGGTGAAGATGTGTTGTGAGTTGTGGGTGGTGGTGAAGGTGTGTTGTGAGTTGTGGGTGGTGGTGAAGGTGTGTTGTGAGTTGTGGGTGGTGGTGAAGGTGTGTTGTGAGTTGTGGGTGGTGGTGAAGGTGTGTTGTGAGTTGTGGGTTGTGGTGAAGATGAAGTGACAGGGGTACTTTGGGGCGCGGGGGGGGGCCAGGGTTGATCAGAGCCCCTGTGTCACCACACAACATAAGGAGCAACAGGGCACCCCGGAGATTGCCCAGGCAAGCCACCTTTAACCCTTGAGGGCCCTTAGGGGTGCCCAGGTTCCCAAACAGGTGTGTGTATATGGAGGTGTGGGTGTAGATATCTGGTGTTGGTGTGTGTATATGGAGGTGTGGGTGTAGATATCTGGTGTTAGGTCAGGTCAGGTAAGGTCAGGCAAATTTCAAAATGCCCCATTTGAATATGCCCTATCTTGGAAACGGGGCATTTGAGGAAGAAAAACCATAGAAGAAAAGTGTCTTAGAATGGTCCAAAATAGTGGATAATGACAGTAAAATATACAATATAGTGAATGAACTACTTCTAAACAAATACCCTAGATTTAAAGTGTCTTAGAATGGTCCAAAATAGTGGGTAATGACAGTAAAATATCTATTATACAGTAAGGTCCACTTCTGTACCTTTACCAATAGTAATAATAATGATAGTAATAATAGTAATATGATAATAATAAAAATAGTATTAATAATAATAATAATAATAAACATAATAATAATAATAACAATAATATAATAATAATAATAAACATAAACATAATAATAATAATAATAATAATAATAATAATAGTAATAATAGTAATAATAATAATAATAAACATAATAATAATAATAACAACAATAATATAATAATAATTGTAATATTTACCTTTTCGTTTTAGTTTTAAGTACTTCATTAATAACAGCTTCAATATCCAGGCCATTATTATTATTATTATTATTAGGATTACTATTGGCAGCCATCATGGATTAATAAACGTTTAAATCCCTCTACGTTAACCCACTTCTGAAATATGTAAATCCTTCTATGTTAATTCCTTGGTGTAATCCTTCTTCTGTAAATCCCTTGGTGTAAATCCTTTTTCTGTAAATCCCTTGGTGTAATCCTTCTTCTGTAAATCCCTTGGTGTAATCCTTCTTCTGTAAATCCCTTGGTGTAAATCCTTTTTCTGTAAATCCCTTGGTGTAATCCTTCTTCTGTAAATCCCTTGGTGTAATCCTTCTTCTGTAAATCCCTTGGTGTAATCCTTCTTCTGTAAATCCCTTGGTGTAAATCCTTTTTCTGTAAATCCCTTGGTGTAATCCTTCTTCTGTAAATCCCTTGGTGTAATCCTTCTTCTGTAAATCCCTTGGTGTAATCCTTCTTCTGTAAATCCCTTGGTGTAATCCTTCTTCTGTAAATCCCTTGGTGTAAATCCTTGTATGCAAATCCTTCTTCTGTAATCCCACTTCTGAAATAAATAAATTTAATTAATATATTTCTTGTTAAATCCCTATCAATAAATCCCCTTATTTCTCCACCTTACCCTTACTTACGGCCTTTAATAAGTTACTATATGCCCTTAACTAACCCTTAAAATAACAGTGAGCCCTTGAGTGGCCCTTAAAATAATAATAAATAAAATAATTCTAATATTTAACGTAACAATCTACCACCCACCCTTAAAAACCCTTATTTCTCCAACTTACCCTTAGTTACGGCCCTTAATAAGTTACTACATACCCTTAACTATAACCCTGAGCCCTTAAAAGACCCTTAAAATTCAAATAAATACCAAAATATTCCTCTACCACCCACCCTTACTTAACCCTTATTTCTCCAACTTACCCTTAGTTACGGCCCTTAATAAGTTACTACATACCCTTAACTATCCCTTACTATAACCCTGAGCCCTTAAAAGACCCTTAAATGCCCTTAAAATTCAAATAAATACCAAAATATTCCTCTACCACCCACCCTTACTTAACCCTTATTTCTCCAACTTACCCTTAGTTACGGCCCTTAATAAGTTACTACATACCCTTAACTATCCCTTACTATAACCCTGAGCCCTTAAAAGACCCTTAAATGCCCTTAAAATTCAAATAAATACCAAAATATTCCTCTACCACCCACCCTTACTTAACCCTTATTTCTCCAACTTACCCTTAGTTACGGCCCTTAATAAGTTACTACATACCCTTAACTATCCCTTACTATAACCCTGAGCCCTTAAAAGACCCTTAAATGCCCTTAAAATTCAAATAAATACCAAAATATTCCTCGGGATTCAAAAAGATAAACAAACCCCAGGCGCCAGTGTTACCAGTAAGTATTTGTGGTATTACCTTAAAAAGTAGGTTGAAAATACCCTAGATGGAGCCAAATTACCTTAGATACCAAAACTCCCCCAAGCCTGTCCCCCTACTCCCGCACCCCCCAACCCCAAGCCTGTCCCCCTACTCCCGCACCCCCCCCCAAGCCTGTCCCCCTACTCCCACACCCCCCAAAACTCCCTCAAGCCTGTCCCCCTACTCCCGCACCCCCCCAAAACCCCCCCAAGCCTGTCCCCCTACTCCCGCACCCCCCAAAACTCCCATGAAATAACGGAAGAATTCGTGGAAAATACCTTAGATTGTCAAAGCTTTACCTTAAATAGTCCCAAATTACGCTAATCTAAAATAATTACCTTAAAAATGAGAGCATTTTCATTGGCTGACAAGTTTGTTTTGGTCATAACACACACACATACACAAACAGTCTCTCTCTCTCTCTCTCACTCTCTCTCTCAACACACACACACATACACAGTCTCTCTCTCTCTCTCTCTCTCTCAACACACACACACATACACAGTCTCTCTCTCTCTCTCTCTCTCTCAACACACACACACATACACAGTCTCTCTCTCTCTCTCTCTCTCTCAACACACACATACACAGCCTCTCTCTCTCTCTGTCTCTCACTCTCTCTCAACACACACACACACACATACACAGTCTCTCTCTCTCTCTCTCTCTCTCTCAACACACACACACATACACAGTCTCTCTCTCTCTCTCTCTCTCTCAACACACACACACATACACAGTCTCTCTCGAGACAACCACCTTGCCGTGGTGAGAGAGCTTGTGTGATCTGTTTGAATTTTGCTAGCTATGCTGGGGGACATTTAGTCCAGTTGGGTTACCCGTGCCAGAAAGGTAGCGTTATTAGGATCCTGACTAAGAGTTGTCAAATCTTCATGTTAATATTAAGTTTCACAACTGCTCTTCAACTGTCCTAAAAAAAAAACAAAAAAAAAAATCTTCATCACTTTCGATATAAGTTTTTATTGTTAAGGACCTCACCAGCTACCTCATGCCGTGTGAGAAGGGAGGCTTTGGAACCTCCTAAAACAACGCCTTTTAACGCTCACAGGTTTCGAAAGGGCTGAGATTGAAGGGATCTCAGGCGTGTGGGGTACGAGTAATGGAGATGCCTCAGGACCCCCGTAGGTATTCTCTTAGATTAATAAGCCTGACCAGCTCCCTGTGACCGTTCTTATGTGCCTAAAGGCTCGACTGCTCTTTGGTGAGAGAGCTTTCGTGCCTCGCTGGCTGCCAGGCCAGTAAAAGATCTCGGATTAAGTCGTGGACATTTAGTTTTACTATTTGCTTTAAGTTTGGCCGCGGATGGAGGATTAGTAGGGATTAGTAGGATGACGGTTACACTTCAAGCACCCCTGTCGAAAAATCAGAGTCCCATTTACTTAGGACTCTTGTGCTGCTCAGTTGGGAGCTGCGGCACGATTGGGGCCGTCCGACCCAGGGGAGACCTTAGGGTTGGTGTGCTTGGCTCATAAGGTTTCTGTTGGCCGAACGACCGAAAACCCTCTGGAAGTAGGCGGATGAGACTTATGCGAGACCAAATCACACTACCCTTTCTTTTATATTATTGGTCTGAAATTGAATTAGAGCGAGATGACTGGTCCATCAGCAAGAAAATTTACATGTACTACATGCAAGGTGTACCGCTGGTGTGAGGACTTCAGCGGGAGGAGTGCGAGCGACCTAGACTCCTCGAGTGTCTGCGACTTTTGCAAACTCGAGGAGAGGTTGATGAAGCACATCTCACTGCTCACGAAGGAGAACAACTCCCTAAAGGAGGAAGTTCTCCGAATGGACTCGCAGAGGTGTGACTGCCATGTGAGAGACAAGGCAGTCCAAGGAGCTTCTTCACCGGAGAGCTCCACCACGGCGGTAAAGAAGAAGAAGAAGAAGAACAAGAAAAAGAACAACAAGAAGAAGAACAACAAGAAGAAGAACAGCAACAATGAAGAGGGAGAAGAGACTGCAGAAGGAAAAGAGACTGCAGAAAAGTGTGATGGAAAAGAGGAGGGGAATATGGAGAAGGAAGAAAAACCCAAGAAGACAATTGAGGAGGGATTAGAGGAAAGTGAGGAATCAAATAAGAAGGAAAAGAAATTGAAGAAGGAAAAGAAGACGAAGAAGAAGCAACCTAGAGGAAGTGACGAGCCCGGCAGGAATTCAAAACACTCTCGGGTTCCTCACAAGGCATCTCGTGCTCCTACCAAGGAGAGGCCTGTGGATATACACATTGTAGGTGATTCCCAGGCACGAGGGCTGGAACCCCTAATGGCAGATCGCCTTCACACTTCTGTGAAGGTGAATTGTTTGCCAGGTTGTGGCAATGCTGACCTCCGAAAGGAAGCTGAGAGGATCCAAACGTCCAGATCTGCTGTCATTGCACTCATGGTGAGTGGTAATGACATCTACCTGAGAAATGGTAGAGTAGGCATGACCGAAGGAGTCCTCTCGGATGTGCTCGGTGCAGTAGACGACTGTGGGTCAAAAACCCGCAGAAGGGTAGTTGTTGGCATGCTCCCAAGGAGAGGCCCTTTAGGGACTGCTCTGTCAAAGAACATTGCAGTAAATCAGCGCCTGGCTGATTTGTGTACTGCCGAGGGGGTGTTCTTTGTGGACCCCTACACCTCACTCTTTGGTAGAGACGACCTCTACCAGAGGGATGGCACACATCTCTCACTAAAGGGGAAAGAAGTGCTTTCCAAATTAATGGAAGACGCCGTCCGACGATGTCTCAGGAGCACTCGACCGAGCGTGGAGGAGAGCCCTCGTCGCTATGCTAGAGTGACCCCAGAGAAGACATTCGCTGAGATCCTGAAGAAGGATATCCCCAGCACTACCAAGACAATGACCAAACCGGGAAACGGAAGAGTATAGGGAGCCCTGCAGTTGGGGGTTCCCTGAAGGTTCTATTGTTCAACGCCAGGTCCATCCGAAACAAGTTTTTGGAACTGCGGGCCCTCGTTGCGACAGAGGAACCCGAGATGGTGGCCATAACGGAGTCATGGTTGAGAACCTCAGACAGAGATCTTGAAGGGGAATTCGTGATTCCAGGCTACCAACTCTTCCACAAAGATAGAGAGGACAGAGGGGGTGGTGGTGTGCTGTTGTATGTAAAGAACTCCATCAAATCGATGACCTGCAACATCACATCGAACCACGAGCTCCTTGGAGTTGACCTAGAAATAGGCACTGCAAAATACAGAACCCTGCTGCTTTATAGACCCCCTGGACAACTCAATGAGATGGACAGGGACCTATACCAGTTGCTGGGTGAACTAGTGGACGGCAGGGTGTGCATCCTTATGGGGGACTTCAACACACATGTTGACTGGGAAACCAGAGAGCCCTCTGCCGAGAACACACCACTCTTGGAGTTTGTAAATGATGAATTCCTCACTCAATGGGTAAGGGAGCCAACAAGAGGTGCTAACATACTCGACTTGGTCCTCACCTCCGAGGATGACATCATTCAAGACCTCTCTGTAAATGAAGAAATAGGTGGAAGCGACCACAAGCTTATAAGATTCTCAGTTAAGGTCCCTAATATGGAGTCCGTGACCCCGGTGCATAGAAAATTAGACATGGGGAGAGCGGACTTTGCAGGTCTTCGTGAAGGCGTTGCTGAAATGGAACTAGAGGAGGGAGAGAGTGCTGATGATCTGTGGAGGTCATTCTTGTCTTCCTTCATGGAACTTCAGTCACGCTTTATTCCTCTGAAGGGAACAGGTCAGAAGTTCATTCAACCTAAGTGGTTTAATCGGGAAATCCGTAACCTACTAAGGGAGAGGAGAACTGCGTATCGTCGAGCGAAGGCATCTGGGGACTTTGACGGTCATAGAAGACTGAATCGAAACGTGAAGTCCAAAATAAGGGCGGCTAAGCGTGCTGAGGAGGTCCGTGTGGCTAGACTCTGCAAAGAGAACCCCAAGGAGTTTTTCAGTTATGTGAATGGCCGTAAACCAATCCGACGCAGGATCGGTCCCTTGGTGAATGAGGATAGAGCATTGATGCACTCTGATGCAGAAAATGCTAACCTCTTAAATGAGTACTTCTCTTCAGTGTTCTCTGAGGAGAGTGGTCCCATTCCCGAACCTTTGGACTCCTTCAGTGAGAAGTTGGAGTCAATGGTCTTCACCCAAGAAGAAATCGAGAGAAAAATAATCGAATTAAAAGCAAACAAGTCCCCCGGTCCGGATGGGTTCTTACCTAGAGTGTTGAAAGAAGTGCATGGTGAAGTATCACGGCACCTGTGCATGGTCTTCAACATGGTAATCCAGACTGGATGCGTTCCTAGAGACTGGCGTGAGGCAGAGGTGACTCCTATCTTCAAGAAGGGAGATGCTAGCCAACCGTCAAACTACAGACCCATCAGTTTAACCTCGATAGTCTGTAAACTCATGGAGAGCATCATGGTGGACAAAATAACGGCACACTTAGAATCAAATTTGCTACTGAGGGGTTCCCAGCATGGGTTCCGGCAGCACCGGTCATGCCTCACAAATCTGGTGGAATTCTTCCATTTTGTTTTCAGTGAGCATGATCGGGATAAAGCGGTCGATGTTGTCTACTTAGACTTTCAGAAAGCCTTTGATAAGGTACCCCACCGCCGCCTCCTTCGGAAAGTGCGTGCACTGGGCATAGACGGAAATGTGGCAAATTGGATAGAGAACTGGCTAAGTGACAGACGGCAGCGGGTGGTAGTGAATGGACAGGCTTCAGAGTGGGTGCCCGTTACTAGCGGTGTTCCCCAAGGTTCTGTTCTGGGACCACTACTGTTTATCATCTATGTTAATGACGTGGATGGTGACATGGTTGCCAAGATTTCCAAATTCGCCGATGATACTAAGCTTGGTATGAATGTCGCGAAAGAAGGAAATACTACCCGCTTACAAGAAGATCTTAGGAAGATCGGGGAGTGGTCTGACACGTGGCAAATGCCATTTAACGTGAACAAATGCAAAGTTATGCATATAGGCCACAGAAACCCCCGAACAGAGTATAACCTTAAGGGCAATGCTCTCGTAAGCACTGATACTGAGAAAGACTTGGGTGTAACTATCACCAGTGACCTCAAGTTCTCAAAGCAGTGTATTGAGGCTGAGAAGAAAGCCCAAAGGATGTTAGGGTACATAAAGCGACAGTTTGGATACCGGAACAAGGAGATAGTACTTTGTCTGTACAATTCCCTTGTCCGACCGCACCTGGAGTATGCAGTCCAGTTTTGGAGTCCTTCTTACCGGAAGGATATCGCGAGATTGGAACGAGTGCAAGCCAGGGCAACCAAACTTATACCCTCTCTTAGACACAAGAGCTATAAAGATCGGTTGGTAGAACTCGACCTGTTCTCTTTGGAAACCCGGAGACTGCGTGGTCAGCTTATCGAAGTGTTTAAAATACTACGAGGCTTTGACAATGTAGACTACAGGGACATTTTCCAACTCAGTGAGGGCACAACCAGGAATCATGGCTACAAACTTGAACTGAAGCGATACAACCGTGATCTGTGTGGTAAGTTCTTTACATATAGCATCTGCGGTACTTGGAACGCGCTTCCTGCTGATGTAGTCAACAGCAACTCTGTGGATCAGTTCAAGTCCAGATTAGACAAAGCCTTAAACCACCGTCTAGGTGTTTAAGCCGTTGTGCGAGTGTTCCTTGATGGTTTCACATGACACATTCGAGGATGGTCGCCTACTTGCGCAACTAAACCCACAGGTACCCTCTTTGTATGGATCGTAAGGTCCCCTAGGGTACTTCTTTTCCTTGTAACTCCTTGTAACTCTCTCTCTCTCTCTCTCTCTCTCTCTCTCTCTCTCTCTCTCTCAACACACACACACATACACAGTCTCTCTCTCTCTCTCTCTCTCTCTCTCTCTCTCTCTCTCTCTCTCTCTCAACACACACACACACACATACACAGTCTCTCTCTCTCTCTCTCTCTCAACACACACACACATACAGTCTCTCTCTCTCTCTCTCTCTCTCAACACACACACACATACACAGTCTCTCTCTCTCTCTCTCTCTCAACACACACACACACACATACACAGTCTCTCTCTCTCTCTCTCTCTCTCTCTCTCTCTCTCTCTCTCTCTCTCTCTCTCTCTCTCAACACACACATACACAGTCTCTCTCTCTCTCTCTCTCTCTCTCTCTCTCTCTCTCTCTCTCAACACACACACACACATACACAGTCTCTCTCTCTCTCTCTCTCTCTCTCTCTCTCTCTCACTCTCTCAACACACATACACAGTCTCTCTCTCTCTCTCTCTCTCTCTCTCAACACACACATACACAGTCTCTCTCTCTCTCTCTCTCTCTCTCTCTCTCTCTCTCTCTCTCTCTCTCTCTCTCTCTCTCTCTCTCAACACATACACAGTCTCTCTCTCTCTCTCTCTCTCTCTCTCACTCTTTCAACACACACACATACACAGTCTCTCTCTCTCTCTCTCTCTCTCTCTCTCTCTCTCTCTCTCTCTCTCAACACACACACACACCACTTCTATTCAAACCATACACACATACACACTCTCTCTCTTTACACACACACACACACACACACTCTCTCTCTCTCTCTCTCTTTACACTTCTACACACACACACTCTCTTTACACTTCTACACACACACACTCACACCACTACTATTCAATTTAAAATATTAATTAAAAATAGAAATAATTATAATATTCAAAATCTGATTCTACCATAAGAAAGAACATTAAATTTACTATAATACACACATATAGAAATAAAGATAATGATAAAGAAAGAGATAGAAAATGAGAGAGAAAGAGAGGGCCAATACGATAATTTCGGCGAGTCCCAGGTTCAGCGCCTGTTGATAGTTTTTAGAAAAATATTAATTAAAAATAAAAATTATTATAATATTCAAAATCTGATTCTACCATAAGAAAGAACATTAAATTTACTATAATACACACATACAGAAACAAAGATAATGATAAAGAGAGAGATAGAAAATGAAAGAGAAATAGAGGGCGTCTATATCATTTTGGCTAGTCTGCGGTTCAGCGCATATTGACAGTTTTTTTTTAAATATTAATTAAAAATAGAAATAATTATAATATTCAAAATCTGATTCTACCATAAGAAAGAATATTAAATTTACTACAAGATACATATAGAGAAACAAAGAGAAATATAAAGAGAGAGAGAGAAAAAATGACAAAGTAAATGAGGGAAGGTGGAAAGTACGTGTTTCAGCGCCTACTGACAGTTTCTTTTTTAAATATTAATTAAAAATAGAAATAATTAAAATATTCAAAAACCGATTATGCCATAAGAAAGCGCATTAAATTTACTACAAGATAGATATAGGAAAAGAAAGTTAGAGATAGAGATAGAGAGAGAAAAAGATTGGAAGTAGTTGGCAATAGAATAGGGAAAGAAAGTTAGAGATAGAGAGAGATAAAGATTGGTGGAAGTAGTTGGCAATACTGGGTTTGAGTTGGCAATACTGTATTTGAGTTGGCAACACTGTATAATACATTGGACCAAATAAAAAAATATATATCACACGTTAAAAAAAAAAAAAAATAGTAGCGGATTTTTTTCGATTTTTTTTTTATTATTATTATTATTATAGTTGGCAATACTGGGTGAGTGTGAGTTGGCAATACTGTATTTGAGTTGGCAACACTGTATAATAATACATTTGGACCAACAAAAAAAATCATACAAAAAAAAACAGTAAAAAAAAAAATCACACGTTAAAAAAAAAAATTGCGGATTTATTTTTTTCGATTTTTTTTTTTTTTTTTTTATATATATTATTATAGTTGGCAATACTGGGTTTGTGTGAGTTGGCAATACTGTATTTGAGTTGGCAACACTATATAATAATACATTTGGACCAACAAAAAAAATCATACCAAAAAAAACAGTAAAAAAAAAAAAATTACACGTTAAAAAAAAAGATAGAGGATTTATATTTTTCGATTTTTTTTTTTTTATTATTATTATTATTATTATTATAGTTGGCAATACTGGGTTTGAGTGAGTTGGCAATACTGTATTTGAGTTGGCAACACTGTATAATACATTGGGCCAACAAAAAAATCCTACCAAAAAAAAAAAATAGTAGCGGATTTATTTTTTTCGAATTTATTTTTATTATTATTATTATTATTATTATTATTATTATTATTATTATTATTATTATTATTATTATATATTATTATTATTATTATTAGTATTATTATTATTATTATTATTATTATTATTATTATTATTATTATTATTATTATTATTATTATTATTATTATTATTATTATTATTATTATTATTATTATTATTAGTATTATTATTAGTATTATTATTAGTATTATTATTATTATTATTATTATTTTTATTATTATTATTATTATTATTATTATTATTATTATTATTATTATTATTATTATTATTATTATTATAGTTGGCAATACTGGGTTTGAGTGAGTTGGCAATACTGTATTTGAGTTGGCAACACTGTCTGCTTTGGACCAATGGCATGTTGACACCGGCAGCGTCAGTCAGTGTTGAGGATTTTGTTGACATACTCGGATTTTCTTCGTTATTTTTCCGGATTTACGGGATTTATTGGTGGATTTACCGGTGTTGGAGCATCGTGAAGGGATCAAGAGGGATTTGGGGATTTAATTGGCCATATGGGATTAGTAATTAACTCGTAAATGTCGTCAAAAGATTAAGGTAAGATTATTATTTTTATTATTACGGGATTTATTGAGGGATTTACCGGTGTTGGAGCATCGTGAAGGGATCAAGAGGGATTTGGGGATTTAATTGGTCATATGGGATTAGTAATTAACTCGTAAATGTCGTCAAATGATTAAGGTAAGATTATTTTTATTATTTTTATTATTACGGGATTTATTGGCGGATTTACCGGTGTTGGAGCATCGTGAAGGGATTAAGAGGGATTTGGGGATTTAATTGGCTATATGGGATTAGTAATTAACTCGTAAATGTCGTCAAATGATTAAGGTAAGATTATTATTTTTATTATTGTTATTATTACGGGATTTATTGATGGATTTACCGGTGTTGGAGCATCGTGAAGGGATTAAGAGGGATTTGGGGATTTAATTGGCCATATGGGATTAGTAATTAACTCGTAAATGTCGTCAAAAGATTAAGGTAAGGTTATTAAGATTATTATTTTTATTATTTTTATTATTACGGGATTTATTGATGGATTTACTGGTGTTGAGGCTTAGTGAAGGGATTAGGAGGGATT
This sequence comes from Petrolisthes cinctipes, assembly GCA_033782935.1. Taxonomy (NCBI): domain Eukaryota; kingdom Metazoa; phylum Arthropoda; class Malacostraca; order Decapoda; family Porcellanidae; genus Petrolisthes; species Petrolisthes cinctipes. The sequence goes on from JAWQEG010004174.1 coordinate 34,608, forward strand.
TGGTGATTTAATTGGCCATATGGGATTAGTAATTAACTCGTAAATGTCGTCTAAAGATTAAGGTAAGATTATTATTTTTATTATTACGGGATTTATTGAGGGATTTACCGGTGTTGGAGCATCGTGAAGGGATTAAGAGGGATTTGGGGATTTAATTGGCCATATGGGATTAGTAATTAACTCGTAAATGTCGTCAAAAGATTAAGGTAAGATTATTATTTTTATTATTTTTATTATTACGGGATTTATTGAGGGATTTACCGGTGTTGGAGCATCGTGAAGGGATCAAGAGGGATTTGGGGATTTAATTGGCCATATGGGATTAGTAATTAACTCGTAAATGTCGTCAAATGATTAAGGTAAGATTATTTTTATTATTTTTATTATTACGGGATTTATTGATGGATTTACCGGTGTTGGAGCATCGTGAAGGGATCAAGAGGGATTTGGGGATTTAATTGGCCATATGGGATTAGTAATTAACTCGTAAATGTCGTCTAAAGATTAAGGTGAGGTTATTAAGATTATTATTTTTATTATTACGGGATTTATTGGGGGATTTACCGGTGTTGGAGCATCGTGAAGGGATCAAGAGGGATTTGGGGATTTAATTGGCCCTATGGGATTAGTAATTAACTCGTAAATGTCGTCTAAAGATTAAGGTAAGGTTATTAAGATTATTATTGTTATTATTTTTATTATTACGGGATTTATTGAGGGATTTACCGGTGTTGGAGCATCGTGAAGGGATTAGGAGGGATTTGGTGATTTAATTGACTATATAGGATTAGTAATTAACTCGTAAATATCGTCAAATGATTAAGGTAAGGTTATTAAGATTATTATTTTTATTATTACGGGATTTATTGAGGGATTTACCGGTGTTGGAGCATCGTGAAGGGATTAAGAGGGATTTGGGGATTTAATTGGCCATATGGGATTAGTGATTAACTCGTAAATGTCGTCAAATGATTAAGGTAAGGTTATTATTATTATTTTTATTATTACGGGATTTATTGGTGGATTTACCGGTGTTGGAGCATCGTGAAGGGATCAAGAGGGATTTGGGGATTTAATTGGCTATATGGGATTAGTAATTAACTTGTAAATGTCGTCAAATGATTAAGGTAAGGTTATTAAGATTATTATTTTTATTATTTTTATTATTACGGGATTTATTGAGGGATTTACCGGTGTTGGAGCATCGTGAAGGGATCAAGAGGGATTTGGGGATTTAATTGGCCATATGGGATTAGTAATTAACTCGTAAATGTCGTCTAAAGATTAAGGTAAGGTTATTAATATTATTTTTATTATTACGGGATTTATTGGTGGATTTACCGGTGTTGGAGCATCGTGAAGGGATTAAGAGGGATTTGGGGATTTAATTGGCTATATAGGATTAGTAATTAACTCGTAAATGTCGTCAAAAGGTTAAGGTAAGATTCTTTTCGGTAAATATTGAATGAATTACCGTTATTGAGTACGGTTTTTCTACCTTCATTACCCACTTATTCAGACCATTCCAAGACTATTTTCTTCTATGGCATTTCCTCCACAAATGCCCCATTTCCAAGATAGGGCATATTCAAATGGGGCATTTTGAAATTAGCCTGACCTTACCTGACCTGACCTGACCTGACCTAACCTAACCTAACCTAACCTAACCTGGACCGCATCAGACTACCAGGACCTAACCTGGCAAACTACCGGGAAATATACCCCGTTTTGTAGCAGTGTTGCCAGATACGGCTGGATCCCAGTATTTTGCCCCGGTCATTTCTTACTTACTTACTTCTTACTTCTCCGGTTTATTTCTTGGGCTCTCCTCCGAGCGAGCCCTTAACACATTAGACTTTTTGAAACTTCATCTCAAAGCTTAAATTCATCCGTAATGACCTTATTATCATGGTCATAGCATGTTCCAAACAAATGAGTCTTCAACCTCTTTTTAAATATGTCAATGTTGTTACTCTGTTTCACTGTATTAGGAAGCTTATTATATAACCGTGGTGCAACATATGAAAAAGCTCTTTTACCCAAATCCAAACTGCATCTAGGTTCATTCAGTCGATCATAATCAGCACTCTCTCTTGTTTCCATTGTTAATTCATTCTGATACCTTTCTAGTTTTAACTTTAAATAATCGGGCTTATTTGTCTTCAATATAGTATACACCATAGTACAAATCTTGAAAACAATTCTAGCTTTAGTTGGTAGCCAATGTAAATCCATCAATACCGGAGTTATTCGTTCCCGACGTGAAGTACCAGTAATGACTCTAGCTGCTTTATTAAAAACTAGCTGTAATTGCTTCAGTTTGTTTAATGGCAAATTAACATAAAGAGAGTTACAATAATCCAAACGAGATATCACATTATTTTGAACAAGTTTCTGAGTGGAAGCCTCCTGTACTTTATCACGATTATTTCCCGGTAGTCTGCCCAGGTTAGGTTAGGTTACCAATAACCTATTTATATTAATTGATAGTACAGTATAAGTGAGTTAACCACAAATATAATCATAATTAATATTTATTTAATTACAGAATTGACATACAAACTACAACTACAATTATAACCACAAATATAATTATAATTTAATATTTATTTTATTACAGAAGTGAGGAAAGGAAGGAAGGACACACACACACACACACACACACACACACACAACTACAACCCCCCACCTACAACCTCTACAACTAATTATTAATATTTATTTAATTACAGAAGTGAGGAAAGGAAGGAAGGAAGGACTGACAAACACAAACACACACACACACACACACACACACACACACACACACACACACACACACACACACACAACCTTTACAACCCCACCTACAACCTCTACAACTAATTATTAATATTTATTTAATTACAGAAGT
>JAWQEG010004175.1:5000-10000 GCA_033782935.1 Petrolisthes cinctipes
GTGCATCTGGTGTGGTCCGTGTGTGTGATGGTTAGGGTACTACTGTTGGTGGTGGTGCGAGCTGTGTGTGTTTATCGTTGCCAGTGTAGCAAATCTTATACAATACACAGTGCCAATTTAAGAATATTTGTGCACACATTCAGGGACATTAGAAGTGACTGTGATCATCGTATACAATAAAAAGATTAATATATGTTCTAATCTGTCGCCAGTACTAGCGACAGGGGCTCGGTACAATGAGACTCCCGGCCCCTTGATTTAGAGCTAAACTGGTATGACTGAATGAGTGTAACTATTAGTAGTGTGGGTCTGGGTAGGTCTCACCACCACACACACACTCACTCCTGTGCCCGCCGTCGTACCGGACACACCAACCGTTCTCTGCTCCCTCTTACCAAAACCATCACACTTGTCTCCACACTCACACCTAAAATAAATATCCCTGGAATATACCCTTCTTCATGCCCGCCCAACAACTGATGTTTCGTGCCCCACCAACACCACTACTACTACTATTACTAAAGGGCTCGACATGACCTCCTCTATTCCTTCCTTCCTATTCCTCCTTATCCTACTCCAACACACACACAACACAAACATAAACAAACAACAACGAACGAACGACTTTCTACTGGGTTAGTAGTGAACATATAAAACTCTCACTAGCTCCTTTCATTCCTCCTCTTCGCCCAAAAACGCAACACACACACATAAACAAACAACAAGGAACGAACGACTTTCTCCTGGGCTAGTAGTGAAACATACAAGATTCTCACTAGCTCATTCCTTCCTATTATTCATCCTCCTCACCCAAAACACACAACATACACACACACATAAACACACAACAAGGAACGAACGACTTTCTCCTGGGGTAGTAGTAGTGAACATAAAAGACTTTCACTCGATCATATCACCACCGACTTAGTCTCTGTTCTGACATTGGCTTTGTGGGTGTGTGTGTGGTTGACCAGAGATGACCTACCTACTTATCTACCTACCAACATATACCATGGATGGCTTGTTCTGCCAAGCTAGCTATGTGTGTGTTGTGTTGGGAGTGACACGGAAACAAAAACTCTACCTGTCTATACCTACCTATACTACCAAAACTCTACTTACCAACTTACCTAATCCTACCCACGTGAACTCTGCTTATAATACACACACACACACCCGGACCTCGCCCGACTTTGAATGTGGCCCGACTCTGTCCCGACTCTTTTGTGTTTAATATATACAAAGACTGATCGGCCCAACTTACGAACTTTGACCCTCGATTTTGAACACATCCCTACTTCTGCATGATGGCTCAACCATGAAACAGGAGGCCCGACTTTGAATCTGCAGGACCGACACCACCCCGACTCTATATGTATTTACACCTGGACCGACTCTGAGCTTGGCTCCCATTTTAAACTTTTCCAGACTTCTGTTAGGCCCGACTTGGAATTGGGACCGACTCTACAACCACCGATCTACACTACCCGACTTATTAGGACATTTCCCGACTTATTAGGAACTTTCCAAACAATTTAGGACAGTTTTCCCGACTTGTCAGGACATTTCCCCCTACATATTAGGATATTTTCCGACTTATTAAATTTCTCGACTTATTAGGATATTTCCCGACGTAGTAGGACATTTCTCGAATTATTTGGTAATTTTCCGACATATTTGGACATTTCTCGACTTATTAGGACATTTTTTTCCCCGATTAACACTACTACAACTCATGCAGCTCAACTTACCACAAGCATTTGTTACACACACACACGTATAGCGACAGTAAACACATGCACCCACACCTTCCTTATTTTTCTCTCTCTCCCTCTCTTTCTTTCTGTCTCTCTCTCCAAACTAACACAGACACTTGTACATATATACTTTTATTTTACTTTTACTCAAGCAATACTTACACATAATATGATATACAATTTATATACTGTATACACCTGCTGTATTTTATTTATAGTTGTAGCGGAATTATTCAACTTTTATTTATTTCAACTTGTTCCGATTCGTGGATTTGACTTCAATTCTGATTTTATCGGCCGACCGACTGACTACTTGGTTGGATGGTTGGATGGTTAATGAAAGAGACGACTCACTCACACATTCACCTACTCGCTCTCTCACACACTCACTCACTCACACACACACTCACTCGCAAGTAGTTTATAAGAAGATCATCCACCACTGCTATATAAAACTCTCACTCACTTACTCAGTCTTTCTCAGTCTCACTCGCACTAGATTTAGGACAGGTTAACTCATTCTAATTGCATGCTCATCAGTACTCACTCACTTACACACACTCACTTTCTCTCTCTCACTTAGTGAACGATTTTAGTGAACGTTTAAGGACAACTTAATGAACGTTTTAAGGACTAATCTGTGAACGTTTAAAGGACTTATCTGTGAACGTTTAAAGGACGACAATATAGTGAACGTTTTAAGGACAATTTAGTGAACGTTTTAAGGAAAATTTAATGAACATTTTAAGAACAATTTAGCAAACGTTTTAAAGACAAGTTAATGAACATTTTAAGGACAATTTTGTGAACGTTTCTAACACAGGACAATTTAGGGAGCGTTTCGAGGACAATTTTGTAAACGTTTTTTTTGGGACAATTTTGTGGACGTTTTAAGGACAATTTAATGAACGTTTGTAACACAGGGCAATTTTGTGAACATTATAAGGACTTATCAGTGAACGTTTCTGACAGCACAATAGAGTAAACGTTTTATAGGCACGGTAGTTGAGCGTCAGGACAATACAGTGAACGTTTCTGAGGGACAACTGTGTAAACCTTATCGATACCTCTTTAACGCACCCTTCACGCCCCATGTACCCTAACTTACTTCTCACGTCGCAGGGTAACTGAATGAACGTAACCAGGACCCACGTTCAGTTATAATATTATGTTGTGTCGTTCCCACACGTGCATCGGCACACCACCTTCGTTCCTCACTGAACCAACACCACCATACATACACACCCACAGGAATCAATGACCTCCTCAATATCCATCAATGCACACACACACACACACACCAATGAACGTTTCCAAATGAAGGCTACCGAAGTGAACGTTTTCAAATAAATACGGGACAACTGCATGAACGTTTACAAATGAGGGATATCTAACCTGAGTGAACGATCGATTATCAAGCCTTTTATATACATTCAGTGAACGTTTCTATATTCAGGGTATCTGGGTGAACGTTTTTACAAGTACCGAATAACTCTGTGAACGTTTTTAAGTACAGGACAACAACAGCGAACGTTTTCAAAGTACATGACAACTCAGTGAACGTTTTTAAGTCTAGGACAATTCAGTGAACGTTTTTTTAATCCAGGACAACACAGTGAACGTTTCTATATTCATGGTAACTCTGTGAACGGTTCATTAAACTTCAGGACAACACAGTGAACGTTTTTAAAGTTCAGGACAACACAGTGAACGTGTGTGTGTGTGTGTGTGTGTGTGTGTGTGTGTGTGTGTGTGTGTGTGTGTGTGTGTGTGTGTGTGTGTGTGTGTGTGTGTGTGTGTGTGTGTGTGTGTGTGTGTGTGTGTGTGTGTGTGTGTCAGTGGGGAGTAGCCTAATTGATACATTTAACACAAATATAATTAAGGAACCCTGTGATGTGGTCAGAAAATTGGAGGTAAATGAGTCCTTCAAATATTGCCACGAAACACCACCTATTATAATGAAAGGAGGGTGTTTCGTGGCAGTCAGGAGAAATTAGAAGCCTCCAATTTCCATACACGATCACATGGTCCTTAATTAAGACTAGCAAACAATATTATATTTTCCGCGAGTAACCTACATAATTATATAAAAACAAGCAACGATTTTTTTTCGAAAGTAACTATAACAATACAAAGACAAGTGACGTTTATATTTATTTATTTATTTTTGCCCCCATTAGTGACTATTTTCTATTTTTTTTTTTTTTTTCGAGAGCAGCCAAAAAAGACACAATTGACTTTTTTCGAGAGTAACTATAGAGACAATGTAAAGACAAGGTGATATTTTTTTTAACCCACACAAAACTTGATCAATGACAATTTTTTTTTTTCTTTTAATAACACAAACAAAATTAAGACAACTGACCTAATATTACTGAACAAAACCTAATATTACTGATTGAACAAAACCTAACAATATTATCGAATGAACAAGACGTAACACATTTTATTTCTCCGGGTGAACAAAACCTAACAATACTGTCGAGTGAACAAAACGTAACATTATTATCGAGTGAACAAATCATAACATTTTATTTCTTCGGGTGAACAAAACGTAAATTTTATTTTTCTTCGAATGAATATTACACAAAACAAATGGATGACGTTAATAAGAAACCAACTAAAAGAATATTAACCATTTCAGTATAAATAAAATAGAGATACACACACAGTGACAACCTAATGAAATGTAGTGTAACCAAAACATTGAAATCTCCTTAGTAACACTTTTTAAAAATAGTGAACAGACAATTTATAATAATTTTTGAGTGTAGACAGTGACAATTTTCGAGTGCAGATAAAAACAACAGTAATAATTGGAGTGACGGTGACAATTTCAGAGTGCAGATAAAAACAAAACAAAAAACAGCTGTAATTATTAAAGTGACAATTTCTGAGTGCAGCTAAAAACAAAACAAAAAAAGCTGTAATTATCAAAGTGACAATTTCTGAGTGCAGCTTAAAACAAAACAAATAACCAAAGAAAAAAAGGTTAGAGTGACATGAATGACTGAAGAGAGTGATAATTTTTGAGTGCAGATAAAAAAATACTAATAATTGGAGCGGAGAGTGTAAAAAAAGGTGTTATTATGAGCAACAAAGAGTGGATGAACATGACCACTACTACCACCACCATAATACCCCAGTGTAGCCAACCCCGCACCACAACAAACTGCCCAGGACCACACCCATCCTAAAGGTAGGCTAGGTATGTGTGTGTGTGTGTGTGTGTCAGCGAGATAC